>CM069453.1:3982628-4067838 GCA_035610835.1 Ophiura sarsii | reverse complement strand
GCAAAATTTTGCAACCGTGCGAAATTTTGCTACCGTGCGAAATTTTGTTGCCGTGCGAAAAAAAATTACCCCCCACTTACGTGAAATTCATGAGGTGACTGACTGGGAAAAAATTTGGGGCAACCTTTTACGAAAATTTACGCCACTACCGGGACGACATACTTCTGCCCCCCTGGCTCACATGCCGCGGTACGCGCCTGCCTGCTGCATCGTAATACATTTATTGGTTAATCGTTTTTTGCATATCTGAATTGATCATTTAAATAAAGAGCATGATTTTTGGAGGTGACATCCTGTGACTCATTGTCATGCATGTACTCTTCATCTCATTCATCAAATAGGTCTATACACCCACACGTTAACTTAGGCAAAGTAATAAAATAAACGTGTTTAGCGTCCCCTAACGGACCCTTCACATGTATCTGTGTGAGCTGGGCGGCCTCTTACCGTCTTATAGAAAAACAACAGAGTCCAACACTGTGAACAATCAGCAAAAAATGTCAACGGCCGCATTGATTTCACCGGGTTCATACCATTCTATACCGGGTCCTTATCGGCCTGGAACCGGGCTAATACCACCTCCTCACCAGGTCCTCACCAGCCAGAACGCCTGGGTAATGGCCGAACTGCCTTGATAACGTCATCAAACAGCCCTTTATAGCCAAGTCACATATATCCTTGTGAGCTGGCCGGTCCCTTAGCGTGTGACAAATTGGTGCAGACGGCGGCACACGGTGAGGACACACGGTGGGTCGTTTCCCATCCGTTGAACACGTTCAACGGACTTTGCCTGCCATCCGCGCCCGGCAGGAACTTTTGAGCATGCTCAAAACTCCTGCCGTGTGAGTAAAAGCGGCGGCGAACGGTGAGAGCCCAGTTTGAGGACGGTATAAAGACGGCGCACCCGTTTTGTGCCTGTTCGCAGGGCGGTGTAGACGGGCACCTTACCGTTTAATAGAAAAACAACAGAGTCCAAACAATCAGTAAAAAATGTTTCACCGGGTCCATACCGTTATATACAGGACCTTACCGGGTTCTTACCGGCCTTGTTCTGGGCTCACCGTCCTCATACATTTCTAGCTTACCGTTCTCACCTGGTGCGTAACACCACCTCACAGGTTTTTTTGGTCCATACAGTTCTACACCGGGTCTGTACCGGGCTCACTGGCCTTATATAGTTCTAGCTTACCGTCCTCACCGTGTGCATACCACCTCCTTACCGGGTCCTTACCAGTCGGAACGACTGGGTACCGGCTGAAACGTCTTGAAGGGCCTTCTCAGGCTTCCTTTTTTTTAATAGTCCAGACACTTAACATGTTTTGTTTTTTGTTGTTTGTTTTGCCTTATTCACTTTTTGTGAGAGTCCGTTCCGCGAACGGTTAACCAGGTGGCATGCGCCAGTTCGCAGCCGTCGCTGAGATGGTCGACGCCCACCACCATCCATCACCTGAACCGGGTGCGCTGTCCTTATATCGTCCTCATACCAGGCTCTCATCATTTGCCGCCACTTTTACTCACCCGCCAGTTTTGAGCATATTCAAAACTCCGGTGGCCGACTCAAAACTCCGGTGGCCGGCAAATTCCCCTGAACGTGTTAAACAGACAGGAAACGGCCCACCGTGTGTGCCGCCGTCCGCACACAATTTCCACACGGTAAGCTCTCAGGGATGGATGTAAAGGCCCCATCACGCTGCCTTTTGTTCCCCTTACATTTTATTTTATTTTTTATTTTGAACAGCTTTGTTTCTTTACAACAAAACAAAAACAAAACTTACCAGTGCCACATTCATATTTCCACTCGTGTTCGCCGCCATCTCAAAGTTTTCTCCTCCACCTTGTGGCGTGGGATTTCCGGTGGAGTGACGTCACTATCATATTCATCCGGGGATGTGCATCCCCCAGTCCAATGTGCACTAAATAGAAAATCTTGGATTATGGATTATCAGTCGAAAATCCAAGTTTAGCGACGCCTATTATAGGCATTAATTCAAAAAACTTTGATTTTCAAAGTCGAAAATCTTGGAAATCTTGGATTATCAGTTACTAGCGGCGTACCCTCGCTACGCTCGGGCACTCGCTAGATAAGTATTATTATCTAAATTAGATACCTTCATGATTTGTAGCAAAATGGGCATAGATAATGAATTCAAAATTGTAGATCCCTGATTTTTTTTTTCCATTTGAAATAGACTTTGTTCACAGAAATCTGAGTTTTGTGAAATCTTTGAATCTCGGACCCAATTTCAATACCCCATTTAGGAGGGAAACAATGTTATAGTTACCCCATTTGTTGGAAGTGGCTCAACTTTCATTTCATTCAGCCAGCATACTTATATAGGCTTTTTAAGCCTGGCTCGAGCATTTTGCTTGAGCCTGGTCCCTTCAGGACCCAAGCGTGTGTCCGTACGGACCGACGGTATAAACAAACGAACAACAAACAAACAAACCCCCCAAAATGCGCAGTACCAACCCCATACCCCATACCCCATAGTGTAGGCCTATACATGGTATAGAAGATAGTAGTGTGCGGTTAGTAGTCAACATGATCAAAGCGTAGGCTATTGTGAAATAGCAAGAGGTCCTTGATACTCAGGTGCCCTTAATCCTAATATCGGTGCCACGGCGCCCTTAATAATCCAGGGGTCTTAATATAAGGCCTACCCAGAAACGCTAAATATTATTATCCCATAATAAGACATGACATTACCACTCTGGTAGGCCCTACCCTATACATCCTTACAATCCAGTTATCACAGGCCTTAATATTCCATACTCCAGGTACCCAGTGTACCCTTATAATTCAGACATGCCTACCCACCCCATGTGTTCATACACACGGCGTGTAGGCCTATAATATTTCACAACCCCCTTCGCGGACGCACGCCCCCCCCCCCCCCCCCCTATAAGTTGCCAAGTCTCTCATAGAACACATAGAACACGCCGCCGCTGTAATAAATAAATTTAGGTCCGCGACGCCACTGGGTTTTTTTAGTGGTTTTATTAAGTTTTATAGTGGGTCTTTCATATTTGGTGGGAGGTGGGTTCTCACCATGATCACTTTGTACCCACCCAGTTCAGTGTTAGCCCTCCGTTTATTCTATTTTTCGGCCTATTGACATTAAATTATTCTCCAGTAGGACTATTTCTGCATGCATATTTTGCTCTAACAGTTCCTTGTTTATTTACAGGCCTATCCCCCATGTATAATATGTTATCACGGTTTCTGGCCTATCTATGTTTTTATATAGCGCGCCCTACCCGTGGCCCGCATTGTGGATGGGTCCGCGATGGGACTGAGGCACTGTCGTATAAACGCATTTTCCCTGTCACTATATTATTATATAATAATGCTTATCCTGGATGCTGGCCTACGGTTTGCGCCTTATACGGTTTGCGCCGGCCTTGCTCCCAGTTCCTTCAAAGGGGTTCCCGTATATCCTGGCTATATGATTGACTTTTTGTTGTTGTCTCATCATGCCGTTTCCTTGTACTATAGGGTTTGCACTATGGAGCAACGGATGCTTGCCGCCTTTACTCTACCACATAACAAACTACGCTTTGCGCCACTAACGCGTGTGCACCTACGGTATCGCCCGATAAACGCGTGCGCCGGCAATCGGCGCCTGACTACGCGTGCGCCGGCAGCAATCGTCTGAATACGCGCGCACCGACAATCGCCCGATTACGTGAGTTGTGCGCCGGCCATCGCCATGGCGTGCTCAGCGTATACGCGGCGCGTAGCAATAACATAGCAACGGGTCTAAAAAAACCTCGAATTTCACGGAATCTAACCCAAATTTAAAAAATCAAACATAAACTGGTTCGTCGTGGGACCCATACGCACTCGCACAGAAAGTTTGAAGTCAATCGAAGTTGCGGAAAGGGAGAACATCTCCGTTACAAGAATCGGCGATTCCGTATTATTATATAGATTATAAGTTTTTCAATTTTAAACCTGAAAAACCTGGATTATCAGTCGAAAATTCCAGGTTTTTCACTTTCGGGGCGTCGATAAACTTGGATTATCGATGATAATCCTGGTTTATCGAATAATTTTAAATCCTGGTTTTTCGATTCGATAATCAAAGGTTTTCAAATCAAAAATCTTGGAATATCAACTGAAAACCAAGTTTTCACTGTAATGTTGAAAAATCCAGGTTTTTCAATCGAAAAACCAAGTTTTACTTGATTAACTTGGATTATCGGTCGAATCACCTGGATTATCAATCGATAATCCAGGTTTATCTAATTATTGGACATTGAGACTGCCATAAGCGCCTGTGCCGCCAGTTTTCAATGACGTAATCAACCGAACCTATATAGTGAGCGCGGTATACTGCGCGAGTGAGTAGCTGTGAGGGCAATGGTTTAGTGCTAGTGTGTGCGACCTGCAGCCCGCCGGCCTCTAATCTGGGGCCCGCGAAGCAATCCCAAAATTACCATTGATGCGGCCCGTTTTAACCCGGAAATCCCTAGCTTATACAATGGCGAATTGATTTAGTGGTGTCCTCCCTTACAATTAGTAGGTTGATACAGTAGCGTACGTAGCCAGAGGGGGCGAGGGGGCAATTTCCCTCCAATATTGACTGTCGTGTAGATACAGTGACAATGTCACATCCTGTCATGGTATATAATATCATCAGTCCTTAGGGTCTGTTCACACTTCCATCATTGCGCATCAGCCAATGTTGATAAACGATGACATTGCTTCAACTCGTGCACTGCCATCACTCGATGCGCAACCATAGTATGAACGGGCCTTTATCAAGTTACACAATGTATATTGTCACATGACTTAACAGATACAGTTGTCATGATGGTGAATCATTGAATCATGATTATTCATGAGGTGATCAGGGCTAACTTGAAATTGAGCATCTTTGCAAGATGCCTTGTGTCAATGTCAAGAAACTGAGAGGATTCAGTCTATGACATGCTCCAAACATCCTGCCATTAACCCTGATTGCATCATTGTTTGTTTGTTTAAAACGGTCGGGTCCGTACGGACACACGCTTGGGTCCTGAAGGGACCAGGTTCAAGCAAAATGCTCGGGCCAGGCTTTAAAAGCCTTTATAAGCATGCTGGCTGAATGAAATGAAAGTTAGAAAGGTGGAATAAAAGAATGAAGTAAAAAGAGCCACTTCCAACAAATAAAGTTAACAGTTTTGCTGTCAGCCTTCGGACATGAGAAAAGAATAGTCTCGATCCAATCTCATTTGCCACACAGCGTTTGGCAGTAGCAAGTTGTTGGCTTTAGTTAAGTTTAACACATTTTTCTGTTACGACTGCGTTTATAAGCAAGCATAAACACAGAAGTGGGGTTGCCATTGGTGAAATAGAAAATCACAACTTTGAGCTTTGACCAACACGCGCATCCTATTGGATATATATCGTCAAGTGTATTACTGCACTGCACACGCACTCATCAAGCAAGCGCACATAGGGCTAGTGCTGAACTTCTCTGCTGGCGACAAAAGTATTGATTCCTTTTTATATACCTTAGCGAACCATTCCAAAAAACAAAAACAAAACACACAATATTTGCACAAAATCAATACATGCCAGGTTTTTTATTAATACTGATTTAAACTATGATCTGTTGTTTTCTCAGTGTATATAAGTATGATGAAAATATGTAGAGTATTATTGTTATTAGTAATATATGGTTTACATAAGATCCTATGATACAGATAGATAGTCAATCCTGAGATATGGAAGGGTTAACAATAATGATTAGAAATCACTAGGAAATTACTGCAATAATTGTTGTCACAACAGTGTATAGAGATACTAACCAAGAAACTTAAGCATACTTCCCAAGTCTAGTCGCAGAAAACAGTGACAAATCATGTTTAGACCATGAAGGGTTTGCGCGGAATGCATGACAGAATGTTTTGACGTTAGAGTGCACTGTGGTAACACAGTGTGCTTAAATGTAGCTGGAGACCAATCAGAATGCATGATAGATTGATGGACAAAGTTCTGCCAATTAGAATGCATGATAGAAAGACCAAATAAAGCTGAAGACCAATCAGGACATATCATATGGTGATTAAAAGCTTTAGACCAATCAGAACGCACAATAGAGAAGGTGATCGAAGTGCACCATGTCATTAAATTCATAATTTCACTAATCAAAACATGAAAATGTTGATCAAATTCAGTGTAAGTCCACCCAGAACTCATGATAGGATGTCTTACTTCTTTCATTGACGACTGGATTTGGGGAAGTATGCATCAAATTCAGGTACACCCAATCTGTCGCGTTACATTTCCCTATTCGCTGTGCACGGATCCACCATTTGTGAGGAGAGCCTCGACCTGGTACCACATTGAATTAAACTATTCAATAACATTACATAACTAGTTCAACTCTCTCTGCACAATATCACTGATCATGCAGTGAGACATTGTGAAATGATGCAACACTTTCATTCAATCTGATTCCAGTTTAGAGCTCTCCTCACATATGGCGGATCCGTGCACAGAGACAAACGAATCCCTATGCAATAGCAGTAGGATTAAGAGGTATATATATATATTTTTTTAATTCATTGGCCCGGTGGAGGTAGAGTCAACTACAAGAATTTTGGTAAAATGTTGTTGAACATAACAGGGCTATTCAGAAAGAATGGACACTTTCTTTGTTAAAGCATCATGAACATGTCAGGTTTGTGCATACAAAATCAGTAATGGTGCTTTAATTGAGCTCTAATTTAAAAGAAAATGTGGCATTTCGTTACACAATTTTAGTAAAGCCCCTTGTTTGATAGCCAATTCACAAGATGGCATAATTTACAATGCCATCCCATGTTCTATTCAAATGCGATTGCAGGCTCTAAAGTTGATGCAACTTTGCCAGGGTCAAATTAAAATATATACCGTATTATTTTTTTAATAAAGCTGCTTTTAAATAAATATTGAACTTACATTTTCATGACAAAAAAGTGCCCATTCTTTCTGACTTGCCCTGTATTAAAGTCTTGAATCAAAACATTTCACAGGATTTAGCCAAAATTGTAAGTACAATGAGATAGATTCCAAAATAATTGTTAATTAATGCCAAATTCAACGTCCTTGGCGGGTAACAGGATGAGAGTTCATAAAAGGTTAATACACCACAACACAGATGAACATGCAGCATTTACAAGGAATTGTGACAGCTGTCATAAACAAATATTATATTAATGAGATGATCAATGGAATAATCTGTTAAAAGGTTAATGAGATGTATTTCTGTGGGTGTGGCAACTGTTGGATGCGCTGTGTATGTGTACTGTCACGGCAAAAGGGTGCAGTTGTCGGTTAAATACATTTTGCGATATTGATGGAATTGGGTATGGAAAACAACGAAAAATAAAGATAATCTTACAGTAATTTTTTCTTCATAAAATCAGAAAGCTGTATCCAATCTTAACCACAAGGGTGTAATTTTGAAGCAAAACAAATGCTGGTCAACCCCACAAAAGTGATTGTTTTTAAGCAGAAGACATCTTGATCTTCAATGATTTGAATGAACCAGTTCACTCTAAAGTTGAAAGATTAACATGAACTTTACCTTGTAAAGGTGGTTGTTCCGATCACTTAAGCTTTTTTCCCCCTTCAACATATTTTGATATCAAAAGAAACCCTATATTTTTCTCATTACTTTGGTAAAATGTTTTGTGCAAGATATGTTCCATTTAGATGTTACACACCAAAATTCAGCGAATTACTGCCAAAGGTGGCTAACCACCCGCCTAGTTTGTGTACTACTCAATGGGCAAATTTCATTTCACCTTGTACTTTCATGACCCTTCAAGTAGAATAGAAAACATCAAGCTGACAATTAGGCCAGCAATCGGAAACTACACAAATCAATAGGTACTTATTTGGTGATGTGGGACCATAATTAAGGAGATTTCAATTGGTTGAGCATTGCATCCAGAACTAATTACCAACTGACTACAACAATTTGATGCTATAAATGGACATGAGGTGTTGAAAAAACCCAAGACTACCTACCAAATGCAGGCATTCTAAACAAGGACAACCATCTCAACTCAGCCAAATATATTACTGCATGATTAACAGAGCCTCCGGGGGGTGGGGCACTGACATTGGAAAAGGGTATAGGTATGCTGAATACCCACTTTTTCACCTTCTGCTGCTAGCTCTTATGACTCCCCTTTTGAGCCTGCATCAGTTCTTAAGACCCCAATTTCATTGAAAATTTAAAAATAGCAAAATTTTGCATTTGTAGCCCCCCTTTTCGAGACCCTGGGCGGCACACCCCTACCCCCAAAAAGTTGAGTGCCCCCCCCCCCCCCCGGGACAGAGCCATGTAGAGCACCATCACAGCTGCCAGTCAGAAGACATAGGAATCAGAGCCACAGAGTTAGTCAGAGTTAGTTAGTTTGTGTCCAATGAATCCAAATGATCGGTTAGTAAAATCCCATACACCTAACATATCTCTCAATTTTGCCACTTGATGAAATACGTTTGAATTCTACAAAAAATGCCTATAATAGTTTCATTCAATGCAAAATCATGCAAACATCTGAGCCAGCAGGCAGGGCCTTGATTTTTGGACATAATATGGGCTTCGTATTTCAGACATGCATAACATAACTGAAATTATGCGAGTGCAACAATTACCAACTTACAAAAGTAACCTTTATATAACATTTTTTGTTGCGTAAATTTAGAACAAAATGTGTAAAACCAAACTGGTGACAGTCAAACATGACATTTTCTTTAAATATGTATAATAACAAAGTAGATAATAACATGCTAAATAAAAAATACTTGGTGTTAAAAAACAACTTAAATGCCCTTTTGTCAGCAGAGTGAAAGAAGATATTAACTGCACAGTAATAACAAAGCACTTGCGACTTTCTTGCACTCACACAACAAATGGTCAGCCATACATAACCAGCAATTTGTATATAAGAATGCTTGAAAGCAAAAATATATACATGACATAAAAAGTCAAAAGCTTAACAACTGAACACAAAAACTTAGTAATTACAATGAATATATATATAATATAGATACATAATTTGATTTTTTTGAGTTGTCACTTAAATAAATAACTAACTATACAATAATATATATGTGAATTAATTTAATGATTATACAATGGGTTGACATAAACCATAGTTAGCGTGTTATATATTAGACAATAATTAATAGACGGTTAGCGTGGTTAGTAACCTGGCAATATACGAAGGCAAGATCAATTTAAACCTTTTTAACCCCCTGTGAACTACCGGCCGATTGGTCAGAAAGATAGTTACATCATTTATTGCACCAATCGGAGACAGTGTTAGAATAATTGTATCCCTGATAAAAATCGGAGTGAAATATTTTACAAGCTGCATTTTAATTGGCTATCAAATGAGTATATCTTGCAATAAACCAATCAGAACCACTGTAAGATAGGCCGGTAGTGCCCAGGGGGTTAAGTATGTTCGGACTTCTCAATAAAACTGTACAGCAATTGTGTAACAAAAATCTATGTCCAATTTGGAGAAAATATATTTGAAAAAAAATAAATCATACCGTTGGAAATGCAAGACGAGAGTATACCACACAAATGCTTGTGCTGCAATTTTTTTTTCTCACATCTCTGAAATGAAGAACGAAAGATCTCATTTTGAAATCCAGATTTGGGTTCTAAGCATAATTCTGTAATAAATGTAAGCAACAAATTGATGATTCCAACAATATACAACAATTTAATACTTGGGAAATATTTAAAGATAATGCTAGCAAAGGTCAAACTTTAGTGGATCGGTATGTGATACAACACACACAAAACAACTGACATATCGAGGGCTCAGAAACAAAAGGCCTTATCTCCATTTTGACAATTTTGAGAAAAAGCCTATTGAAGATTTTTAAACACATTAAGGAGATAGAGATGAGGCCTTGTGATGCTGGCTATAACTTTGAAAGGGTTGTGTTATGGAGATAGGCTGTGTGTTACGGGAAAGAGAATTTCTTTTAGAACATTTTGATACCAAAATCTCATTTTTGAAAAAATGGAGATGAGGCCTTTTGTTTATGAGCGCTCGATATGTATAAATCAACAAAATTAATATCTTCACTAAAGCACAACCTTGCATGACAAAAACTTACAATTTTTATTGTGTCATGGCAATGTATACAATAATCAAAACAAAGAATTCTCGATCAAAACATTTATTCCAGTCACGCCAGCGTTCATCCAAATTCTGAACGCAGCGTGATGAGCCCTTGACAACCATGCCACAACGCGATCGGGCGTACTTACATAATTGTCCAATCACGCGGCGTGGGGTCTTGTTGATTAGGGCCGCGATTGGTCAATTACCAATTGTTTACAAGAATGTCACACCTTCCGGTTTTACTGAGCCCCTGCCATCGCGATTGACGCGGTCACGCACAATACGCCCTAGTCGCATGGGACACTGAGGAATCGTATACGATTTGATCGAGAATTCTTTGTTTTGATTATAACACAAACAGCTTTCATCAGTCTATAGTTTGATCAGTTCCAAATTGGCTAAACAGAAGGAGGCGGCCACCCTGAAGGCAACAATCGCACCGTGCATCATATGTGTGATGCCTGCTTGCGTCCAAAACCGTGTGCATGTGGCCATATTGCGTGTGTATGCTTGGATTACTTTTGCGCGCGGAGAGATAAAAACAGACTATTATAGCATTGCTTGGGATTATGACAGAATCTTTTAACCTTAAACAATACCCAACAGGTACTTGACGTAAGGCGATGACAAGGCATAAATTCTTTATATTTCAAACACGTAATACAAATATTTTCTACAACTGGCGTCATTTTTTAAACTCCCGACATAATTGAAATCTGCTCGGTCAAACAGTGGTTTACAGTTTTCTAAAAGATTTTGACCCCTTTCATGGCTAATCTTGTAACAATACACATATTTTCAATAGCAGGATATTGTCCTTTTTACGCTTGACATAATACAAAAATCTCGGTCAAACAGTTGTTTACTGTGTTTTTAAAGCAACATTATGTGATCTTTTTCAAATTTGTACGCATCTTTTTCTCTCTTATAATAATGTTTGGAAAGCCTTTCCTGAACTCATAAATCTATTTTGACTGTATTTTCTGTTTAAAACTATCATAGCACAATACTAAATCATACTGTAAATCTGCTTCCGAATTAAGGACTTTTTCGACATAATTGCTTCGATTTTCATCATATAGCATTCCACACTATTCTGTTCACTTGTGTACAGTTGCGATCAGCAGTAAACGGCGGCAACACAGTGTGAAACCATGGAGTTCTACTTACGAATGAAAAAAACAGGGAAAATCACTCAGAAAATAAGTTGTCGGTATTTGAAGGTATTCAAACCGTGATTTTGAAGTAAGTAGGAATCGTGTGGCTCTGTAACTTAGATCTTCACGATTTATGATAATAAATGCAAATCTGCAAGACAATCGAAGTAAAAATCAAAGATAGAGGAGCCACTTGGGAAAGATCGCATACAATGACTTGTAACTGATTTTGACTTCTTTTATGGCCTTGCCTACATGTGTACATCCAGGGATTATCCTTTTATGGCCGGTGCATTGTCTACTGAACATCCAGGGTTTATCCTTTTTACTCTTGACACAATAACAATGTCCTGGTCAAAAAGTTGTTTACTGCATTTTTAGAGGATTCTGACAACCCTTTTAATGGCCTTTAAATGACCCAATATTACACCAGGTAATACAGTTGTTTTCTCTGTTTTAATGATCCAATCAAAATCATTTTTTCATATCAAAATTGACATTTTAGTATCGAAAGAAAGCCTGCATTCTTTACACAGCCACATTTTCAGCCTGTGAGATGTTTAAAGATATATGCCACATCTGAAATTAGTGGAGCTCTATGGGAACATTTGAGATGATTTTTTGCGTCTATCCTTAGAACCAACTGAGTAATTTAACTCAAGTTTAGGAATAAGTTTGAATTTCTGATGCACCTACATGTAGAATAGTAACCACCCCCCCCCCCCCCCCCCCCTTGCTAAAAAATTGGATCAACCTGTGATGGCTGCAAATGACCTGAAAACACTACCGGAGTCAAATCCCTTTTCTATGCCCATGAAGTCACAAATTTGATCAATCAATATTGGTCTTTCATTTCAACCGCGCTTTCTATTTGGACTCTTTTGTTACGTTTGGCTTTACACAACATCAACAACAAATCTGGTAAGGCCAAACAAAGAAGAAGGTCCGTCTCAGAAGCCCGCATACGTTGGTATGTGAAATGAGCTACGGCGCGTAGGTCTATGCGCTGGGGGCTAAAAAACTTCTTTTTTTTATCCTTTTTTTATTTATTTATTTATTTTTTATTTATTTATTTATTTTTTCAAAAAAAAGTTTTAAAAAGTTCTCCGTAAGCTTGGATAAACAAAAAAGAAAGAAAATAGCAACAAAACAAAAAAATTTGCATACCTCATAGCCAAGCACAGCACTTAGCTTATTTGCACAATGTTTCTGAGACGGACCTTCTTCTTTGTTTGGCCTAATTGGCACACATAGTAATAAACTGTACACTTATATCTGAAACGCAACAAAAACGTATTTTGGTTTTGTACATGAAAATAAACAGGTCAAATTTACAAGCTAAATTACATAGTATTTTACACAGGTAACTTTTTTGATTAAAAAGGAATAAATATTGTGGTCACTTGGCATCCAGGTATCAGAAATGACCCAATGTCAAGACTGAGCAACAAAACTAAAACATAACATGTTATGACGGTTTTAAACAGAAAATTGTACCTAACAGTGCGTTCGGGTCCATTTTTTTATTTTTGGAACCTCTAAGCATAAACGAAGGGGGAAAATAAGAATGTTTTAAGTATCTAAATTACACGAATGTATCATTATAATAAACATGAAATTTAACAATTTGTATGGTCCAAAATATATAACAAGTTCATGATTTAGACCATAAATAATAGTGATATAAAGGGACAGCAATGCCTCAACACTAATCCATATCCCAACCATCTCTTCACACAATACAATACAATACTGAAATGCTGGATGTTATACTGAACAGTCAGTTTGACTGTATGATTTACTAAAAGATGACAAACTAAGATATATAATACCACTGTAGTAGGCCACTAAGTTCGCTGATTTTTTAGTCCACCATCTCTAAACATACCCCTAAACACCCATTACCCTAACCCCTATCGGACTACTCAATCTAAAAACCATGGCTGCATTCTTGCTTAAGCGTGACAAAGCCAACTCAAAACCAACGACCTTGTGCAAGTTATAATGATTGATGCAATGGTAAAGAAAGTCCTTAACCTTAAATTCTTAAAAAGTCACAAATGACGCTATAACCTATTCATGCCATGTCTATTTATACATTTACTGATCCTGAAATTGAATGGATGGCCTTGATGTACCTGGATGCCACCAGCCGTACAAAGAAACTACAAGATGAAGAAAAAAAAGGTTTTTGCCCATCCATATGTGGCATTGTTGCTTTCTATCAGCAGCCTTTGATACAAAATTCATTTTTCCAACTTTTCCCCACCCAAGTCTCACCTGACTATTAGTATTTTATTATCCTGCTGTGTTTAATATAGCTATAAATCATCAGTATCTATTCTTATCAAAAATTGATTATCTATTGCTATCTTTATACCTAAATCTTTTATTTAGATATACATAATAATATAAGAGTATATCCATTGAAATACAATTGCACAAATTTAAAAAACCAACAACAACGAACCTGCGTACAAAGTCTACACAGTAAACTTTGCCAGCAGTATAATATGGGAGACACAGTTTATATATACACTTAATAGGATCTTCATACATATATAAAACTATACTAACCATGAATGGTGTTGTATCTCTTCTATAGGGTCTTGTTATAAAACTAGGCTATGTTGGTGGGGAAGAAAGGTTATTTATGTAGCTGGGTTGATATATCAAGCCACCATTTTGATCAGGGAGGGTGCAATTCGCATCTTTTTTAAACACTTTTTAGGCAAGTTATTGGTAAGTTTAAACAGTTTTGACGAAGCTTTAAGAGTGGTTTTGGGAATAACTGGATACAAATGTGTATTCTTTTTTTGTATTCTTTCTTTTTGAATATAAAAAGCAAATTTGAACAATAGCCCAACAGCCATTAACAAAGTTAATGAACTGAGTGATTACAAATCAAACTGGTAACTCTCCACAGAGAGCTCTGATGGGCCAATCATTTGGTACACTGCAACTTAAGCCTATTAAGAGATATCGAACAAATAATAAGCTTATTCACACCAACTTGGCAATCTATCGTTGGATGATCAAATCATTTCTGAACACAATCATTGTCTGCATGACAATCGTTCACCGAAATATTACCAAATCTGTGTGAATACCGTGATTAAAGGTAGATGACCCGATCACATTTTCGTAACACCGAATTATTTCAAACATACGGAGATTTTCATATCATATGAAAGCTCGTATTTTTCTCATCATCATACTGAACTTTGACGGCCTAAATCGGTATAATTACGGAGAAATCGATGAAATAACGTCGAATTACCGCGAATGGTGGTAACCACCGATATAGTTTGTGTACTACTCAATGGGTACAGTTCACAGCATCTTGTGCGTCTAAAATAAGAACCGTTAGAGCTATACAACTCAAACTTTGGAACACGACTTTTTTTAAGGATGACCTTTCATGTAAGAATAGAAAACTTCAAGTTGAAAATCGGAAATGTGATCGGGTCATCTACCTTTAACAGTGAATTCAATTTGTTGCAAGTTTGATATGGCTGAATTGGATTCCATTAGCTGACAACTGATACCTCACAAGGATTGATTATCATCTCTGTGCGGATAGGTTTAATTTTAAAAATTCAAACAGTGTTGATGGTCAATCTCCAGATAGCTGTGAGGAGAGCATTAATTTGTCCCTGAGACAACCGGGCAAAATGTGATTGACCTTTGGTCATCTTTTCATCGGCAAATTGCACCTGTTTGGTGACCGTCAACAGACTGACCATCATTTACCTTACAAGAACAAGAAATCAAACATACACACCCATTTTCTTATACTCAGCCTGTATGGGTACTGTTGAAGTACAAGTGATGTACCACCAAAATAGTTGCTACTGTGTAGCTAGCTACTTTGGCTGTACTGCACAGGCACTGTACAGTTCTCATACAGGTACTAAGCATACAATACCTGTGTAGGTACAAGGTCACTGAATAACCATGATGCCTGGCGTAAGAAAATGACAGCTTTGACGAAAGCATGGAAAGTTGTTAGGGTCCAACAAGTATATAACTGTATTGTGATGTTGTGAAATACATTCCTTACTGGGGAAAAATAATGAACCTGGTGGCTAATATATCAACCCTGTATATCCTGTGATAGGAAGTTGATTACAAAATGGGTGCATATTACATGTATATAAATCTCATATGCTTCTTTAGATAAATAATGGCAGACTTGAAAAAATGCCATGTAATATTAATGGAGTAATTTCTAACAAGGATTTCATTTTTTTCTTCTTCATTTTTTTGGATAAAACTTGGAACACATTGTTACTGAGCGGGCCATACTTTTAAATGAACTATGTAATAAAAATGATCCAACCCTTACAAATCTAGAGAAGGTTGATTAATCTACAATACAATCTGATGCTAAATATGGCATAACATGATTGATTCAATATTCTTGGCAAACTGCTATGAAATGCAATACAATCTAGATTTTAAAAAGTTTGCATACGTTAGACCCTCTCGCGCAAACCTTTACTATTTTTCAACAACTATCAATTTTGTGCAAGGACAGATGACCTATTACAATATATACTTCATTCCATCTGAACTATGACATCGAGGCTCATTCCATTCAAAGGCGCATCATTTACATGCCAATGCCACAATCTGTTTTTGATCGTGCAAATTCATAAGCATGGAACGCTGCTAATATGCAGTGCTCACTTACACACTCTGCATGCATGACGTCATAATTGATACTTCGGACAGGATGAAGCATATATATTTATACCTGTGGATAAATGGCAGTGGATATGTACCTATACTTGTATAAAAGGATGGAAATGTTTCCATTGTTCAATGTTTTGAAAAACACCAAACAACACCCTAAGATGGAGAGTGCATTCTGAACTAATCACTTATATCAATTCATGATAAGATTGAAATACAAACAGGTATCTTTATCTATAGCTACGGTTTCAAAGAACGGGTGGGATGAACTACATAATTGGTATATCTTACTAACTTGGTATATGTTACTAATACCAATGAGATGACTTGGTTTTAACAACTATGAATCTATTAGAAATATCAATATAAATAGGTGGTCTTAAAATTAGCAACCATTATTTAGATATTCAACGAAACACTTACATAAATATGATCTTTTATTTTTCAGAGCAATTTTTGTTGGCAATATGATATGTTCCTACCATATCATTAAAATGTTTGGTATAGGAATATTAAGAGAAATGTGAGGTGTTTATTTTTCAACCACAAGATAAGGACGAGTGTATGATCAATACAAGAATTTTTTCATCAAACCATCTCTTACACAAGTCTTGCAGCATTTGGCAACCATTTTTATATGCGATCTCTTACTCGACAAATCTAAGCACGCTATAATGGCGAAGTCACAATTTGTTAAGTTACATCTTACCTTTAATAAAGAACTTCTTTCCAAACATTTGCATTATGAATATATCTCAAACATTTCTTGCTATAATTTGGGGATTGATGAACGAATTTCTCTCAAAAAAACTTGTGTTACAAATATATCGCCACAAAAATGTTGACCAAGTTTGTGGATTTACTGGCTCTTGACGAGGCTTTTGACGACTTTGCACACAGATACATATTGGTTTAAAATTCCAGCCCTTTGGTAATAGATGATTCCAAGGTGATGTTGAACTCCTCCAGTTGCATAAGTAGGTTGACGAGAAAGTCGAGGGCGCTGTGCGAGTGAAAGAACGAGCACTCTTCGTACATGCTGGTGGCGACGGGCGTCTCGCCTAGCAGCGGTAGCCACTGGTGCATCATATGATCTCTGTGGAAAAACAATCAGATTTGGGTTAAGATTTTAATAGACAAATAATCACCCACCAGAAAGGTTTGGTTTATTGACTTTGTGATTTAAGTGATGGGGATTCCAAAGGTAACTCACATAACGTTTTAGCGCGCCATTTTTTATTCTCCATTCTCTAGCTGTAAGAGTAATTTGAATCAAGTTTTCATCTTTTGTTTTGTAATACCCACGACCCAAGGCTAGATCCCCATGCTAACACCAACATGAAAGAGCAGCTCATGTTTATGTGAGACCAACTGCGAATATTGGTAACACATGTTATGCGCTGGGACATGCAAACAAATTACCAAACTTTGTTTCACTTTTGTCCTAAAACTAGCCAGTCTACAATGAATCGGTCAATATTATAAGTCAATATTATAACCATAGTTTAGCAGTGAAACATAACTAAAATTGTGAGTATCTTATTCACATTTTATTGGATTTGTACAAAATGAAATCATATCTCAGATGTTCAATAACAATCCAGATGAACTTATTCAAAGATTTATAAGCAAGTACTTTGCTAAGGTTTATAATACTAGAATAATAACAATAATTAAGTTATGCTTTTTTTGTAAATGACAAAAGAGTAGGTAACACATCTTACGGTATAGCCAGGCATGAGAATGAAAAAGAAGAAAAAAACCTGAAAAAAATGAAAATGTGCGTGAAATGGGGAAATTTGGACCCCAAAAATCCTGAATTCAGTTTTAAAACTGAACATTCTCATGCCTGTATAACACATGTTCCACTTTGTCCCACCCATAAAATACTAGCATTTGATAATTAACTACATTTTAAATGAAAAATCTTAACTTTGACAATACCATAAATAGTGATTACGCAATTTGGTAAAATGCGTTTAGATTTTGATGGCTCATTGCGAAGTGGTGGTTATGAATTCATCTGATTATTTACTATTTTAACATCGGGCCTTACTACATACGGATTAAAATTATACATGTTAAATTAGGAGAAGTAGTTTTCACAGTAAACAATAGCCTAATGCCGTAACACACAACTATTCATGACATATTCATCAAACCTGCCGCCTTGTCTTGTAATTACCTGATTCCAATGCACACCAGTAGTTGGAATTTGCCATCTTTTCCCGCCATATGCGCCCCTGTATTGATATCATCTATAGTCAGGCAGAATGTCCTCCTGGCACGCTTCTCTTGTTGGGAGCTCAAACGACCCTCGTCATCGTTGTCAAGGCTCTCCAAGTATTTGGCTACTTTTTCTGTAAATTGAAATAATGAGAATGAGTTTTAAACTCTTTGTCCCCCACAGATTTATACACTAGATTTGATGCACGGCCATTTTGTTTTTCCACCATGGGGACAAATTTGGAAGTATGTCTGTATTTTTCGGAAAATGCGCTTGAGCATCCGGGAAGCGTTGCTCTCTCCTGTATTTCAATCCTGCCAATGCGGAGAGAGACACAGCTCCAGTACCAGAACGCGTTTTTTTGCATGGTTCCGAAAAATAGCGACATATCTCAAAATTTTCCCCATGACGGAAATTCAAAATGGCGCTGTTACATGTAAAGAGATAGGGCAAATACATCTCATACCGGATCAACTTTTTCAATATAAGGTGTCACCTCAAGAGGGGTGATGTCAACTTATAAAGCAAGTGATATTCTTTTGTTTTTGCCAAGGTCGAATGGTGCACAGCATCAACAAAATAAAGCATCCATAGGTGTAGGTAAGACTTCTACATGACCATGTTGTCGCTCTGTTGTGAAATACAGGAAATACCAACCAGTACAAGTTGTAGTTGAGGTGGCATAATGAATACTTAATGGGTTGTCATGCTACCATGACTACGGTACAATGGAGAGCATGCTACGCCATGCATGTGATGTCTGAGGCCGTGTATTGTAAAGCAAAAGCATGAAATGTTCGTGTGCATCAAAATTTCGCGAATTGGCAAAGCTACATTTATAGCAGCGAATAAATACATAAGGACGCGGCATAAACTGTGTATGTGACCAAAACAGTGTCCGTGTGGCCATAATCGAGCGTGAACTCTATGATTTTTTTTTTCTCGCGGAGAAACAAAAAAACAATATTTCTCGCCAATTTGGAAGTGATTAAAGTATAGGAATGACATCCTTACACAGGGCAATAGCTACAGTATGTCAGGTGTCTCTCGTTTCCTATTCTGTATCAAGGGCACACTATTTTGGACACAATTGACAACAATGGCAGCAAAGTCTAGTTTCTCAATTGTATTTCTTTATGGTACCTACCTAAGAAATCCCAGACGAAGAAATTATTGCGGAACAGCCTGGCTGAACGGAAGCCATGTTGAAGCACATACTCCATACATTTGACTAATCCTCTCTCTCCACATAATAGCACCGTAAGACGACCTCGCTGAACATTCAAAATACACATTGACAGTAGATTAGATACTTTTTCAAATTATAATTTGAAGCAGTATGTAGCAAAATGGCATAATATAGACCACTTTAAATCAAGATAGGAAACATGGACCAGGTTCTCTGACAAGACAAGATGCGCAGAATAGGTTCACAGACGATAATCCAAAATGTTGATTTTCTTTTACCTGCGTACCTACTGTTCAGACTAAAATTGTGTCTTTAGGAGTGAGTGATTACATACGATCTTCACCCAAAATATTCTCTTTATGGATATAGCTACACTTCTGTATATGTGGCTGTTTTCTATCGGTAAAGATCGCATATTAAAATCATTTATGCTGGAACTAAACGTTCAATAAATAGATATATTTTACGATCTTTTCTGTAAGTAAACAATCAACTCTTCCACAGATCTTAAAATAACACTGGTACATTCGATACATAGGCGCACGTGGAGTCCGATAATTTGCCATGTTTTAAAGGTGGTCTGTGATGAGTCATTATGAGAGTCTTCAGTCATATTTCCAGAAAACATCTATTTGAAATTGTCTATTGGGTCAGCCCTCCCCTCCTGCCCTTCCAAGCTTATAGGAATGTAATTTACAGCACATTACAACCATAAAGTGAGTCATTTAATTATGCTTGTATTCGCTATTGTCAATTGGTATCAACAAGAAAAACCTAGCACTGACAGAAAATCCTGAAACTGTCAAATTAAGGTTAAAAGCCTTAAATAGGGTGGAAAATAAATACAACTCAGCAAATGTTGAACAAGAAAAAGCCTGAATCCAAATAAAAGTTTGAAATGTGGCATATCTACTTCTAAGGAAGGCTCTCTATATTTTAGGTTGGGGTACTTCACTACCTTGGTGGATCCAATCATATCTATAAACCACCGATTTTGTAAATGTATTCTTTTAAGTTATACAATCTATACAGTTAATCTACACCCATCAAAATATGTAAGTTCCCCCCTAGCATATACTAGAATATTTCCAAAATTATTTGATGGATTTAAATAATTTTCAGCCTGAACTATGCACCCAATTGTTAGGCACATTTTGATACCAGATTTGTTGGCCTTGAGACAATGCAACGATAAGAAATTGTGCCATTTACCAATTTGTATACAGAAAAAAAAGTGGCACTAAATCTCACTGGCTATGGCTGGTTTTGCAATAAATTAACAGACATTTTCTTGGTGGATTTTCGTGCACAGACTTGGGATCCGGGAATCTACCAAACAATTATGTGTGGCAGCATTTCAAGAAAATCAATAAGCAGATCATAATTGTGTGTGGCAAGTTCGTCTGATTATGACTGACGTGGCAATTTGGTCCGATTATGAGTGACATGGCAATTTGGTCTGATTATGTGCGACATGGCAAAATCGTCTTATTATGTGTGACATGGCAATCTGGTCCGAGTATGAGTGACATGGCAATTCTGTGTGACATGGCAAAATGGTCTGATTATGTGTGACCAAATTGTCATGTCGCACATAATCAGGCCAAATTGCCATGTCACTCATAATCGGACCAAATTGCCATGTCATTTATAATCGGACCAAATTGCCATGTCACTCATAATCAGACGAACTTGCCTCACATAATCATAATCTGCTTATTGGTTTTCTTGAAATGATGCCACACATAATTGTTTGCTAGATTGCCATGTCTGTGCACGAAAATCCACCAAGAAAATGTCTGTTTATTATGGACAAAACCAGCCATAGCCAGTGAGATTTAATGCCACTTTTTTTCTGTATAAAACTTGGTAAATGGCACAATTTCTTATCGTTGCATTGTCTCAAGGCCAACAAATTTGGTATCAAAATGTGCCTAACAATTGGGTACATCATTCTGGCTGAAAATTATTTAAATCCATCAAATAATTTTGAAAATATTCTAGTATATGCTAGGGGGGAACTTACATATTTTGATGGGTGTATATGCAGTTAGTTGCATCATACCAAATATTTTGATGCTATTCTTATATACATTCAGACATGTTCCCAAAGGCATGGGAACACTTGTGCATATCTCAACCAGGTTCAAGAACCATCTGCTAGACCTCCAAATTATATCAAAAGGATTACGACTGTGACTTTAATAATACACATGACAACATTTACAAAACTCACCTCTTTTTCTGGTTTGTAAAAATGTTTAACGATACTATTGACAGCATCCGTCAACATCTCTTGTATCATGTCCCTATCTGGTTTCATGGGCCCTTTGATCTGACGCGAAGGACTAGGGGATGGTGAACTAGGGATGGGCGGTGTACACATTCCTCTTGCAAGCTCTTCTGCTTCTGCTGGATGGGGTAGTAGTTCACCTACTAGTAGTCTCTCCAGACTGCCATCATCTACGCCACGACCTATCCACCTGCCACATGGGAACCTGTAATAGAGGAGGGGATATGGAGTCAAAATAAATGTCTTATTATCTTAACACTTTCCGTGCGGCAGGCAGCTGCAGACGACATTCAAAAATTTCACAAAATGTTTCAAAAATTTTAAAATTGTTAAATATCATAACCATATTTGGAAACACTACATGAAATGCATTGAAATAAGTACAATCATGCCTAGTATTGATCTGTTTTGTGTATGGTAAATATAATAGCTGCGTGGAAAGTGTTAATGACACAAGTGCAGTTTCTATAGAGCTCAAGCAAAGAAAAGCTGTTTTCATATCAATAAATATCGTGACGTCACTTTTAAAGACAGTTTTTGATCTTCTAGTGCACAATGATGTACTCATTCCATCACCTCAAATGGGTAAAGATAGAGCTAACCCATTTCTATATTACACAAGGGTCACTTTCAATTAGTAGTCAGGCAAATGCTGTGTGAAAACATATGATATCAATGATATATGCCTTAGTCATGTTGTAAACCATCTAACTATACTCAATTTGGCTTCCTCTGGACAGTAACGTAACTTAACAGGCGCAGCTTTTACACATGTATCTTCCGTCTTCCAACACTTGTGTGTATACGCCAATGCCTCAAGTAGACACGCATGTTATATGCTGTAATTAGTAGAATATGCTGTTAGGACACTGTCTAGTGATGGATAAATAGACTATACTTGGCAATTGTCCTGAAGACGCAAATCTGTCATTTGTATCAACAAGATTCAAGGTGTTACCATCCATGAAGTAAACCAGAATATTATGCTGGTTTCCTGCATCAATGGGCTCCACACAACTCATCCATAGATGCAGGTATGCTGGTTCCCTGCATCAATGGGCTCCACACAACTCATCCATAGATGCAGGTATGCGCAATTCATGTCATCACATTGATTTGCTGGCCTAAAAGTCATGCATATGCATGAAATGATGTTTAAAAAATCCACAAATAAATTAGATCAATGTCAGCTTCATGCTTAGAACGATAACAAATTCACTGATTGGCACATAATACACTGTGTCTGCACCCACGACAGCGTCAGGCTTCACACGCATGGTGTAGCGCGCGCCCCATTGCGTCGTAGCCATGGCAGCACGACAATAAAATTCTGTATTTGATGCATCACCTGAACTACAATTTGTATTTCCCGTATGTCATAACAGAGCGATATCGTAATGTGGTGTAGAGTTGATTCTCGCTAGTGATGGAGAAGACTATACCTGCACCTATGGATGTTGGCATGGGGATTCAGGGTGCAGGGAACCAGCATAATCACAATATAAGTCTCTTCTGATCTGTACACATGACCCATGACCTCATACTTCGATCAAAGTCTACTATCCATTTTGGCGATAAACCCAATTTCTTGGCCTGTACTAACCTGTACATATGCCCTGTGACTTCGTTTCTCAGCAGTACATAGTCCACCATCCATTTAGGCAGTAAGCCTGAGTTGTCATGTCCAATACGTAATGTAGTCAACACTCCCAGATTCCTATGCTGTAATATCAAAAATAACAAATACAAATATATATAATTTGAAATTGATCTTTTGTTCTCAACACAGGAATAATAACCTGGAATTAATCTGTATCGACCCCGTCTTTGTTGAGTGATGGTTGATTGGCTCTGATGTAAATTGCCTCCTTGATCCCTCTCTCGAACCGGCGAGAATCCTCATCCAAGATCTTTACTTTATCTAAGTCCACACAGTGTCCCAGAGAGACTCGATATGGCTGTGTTGGGATACCTCAGACGAGGTGGAACTAGGACATCTGTGCTCTAGAAACCCGGTCTTTAATGAGCGTTTGATTACGGAGAGTCTATAATCCGATTCTGACGTCACATTTCCTAAAGGTCAAAGTAGCAACACCTGAAAATTCCAAGTAATTATTATCTTGTGTTGAGAACGAAAGATCATTTCAAATTATATGATTACCAACACAGATGAACTTTCACTAGAAAATAAAATATATAAAGGTCAATTGTGTGATATAAAGGTATTACCAGTACTGCACAAATAACATCAGTTGGCCTGATGATTGTGTCCCATGTGGATCATATGAAAGTGCAGGTTGCAATTATGTAAAGATTTCAACTTACTGTGTTTTATATTTGTATTTATGCTCTTCATATGAATCGAGCGCTTTGATATCGGATAGTTTCATCTTTGTAACTTTATACATATTTACAAAGTAATGTACGGCCTTTCAAACCAACCTTTGGCCCCTCCTCTGCAAGTTCTTAAAAATCTACTTTTTACCCCGTTTTAAATTCTTTAGACACACAATTAACATAGTTTTAAAATGTCCTATTTCAAAAGCCTCCCATTTAAAACAGGCCTATCAGTTCCTTATGCTGATAAGTGATAACATACTTTGGTCCGCAGTTCGCCAACAAAGATGGTGTTCTCTTAAGGCAATACAGTGTATAACATACTTTCAGTTGCAGGTTGTGGCGGTCTGCAGTTCTGGTCCGCAGTTCGCCAACAAAGATGGTGTTCTCTTAAGGCAATACAGTGTATTATGCTGGTTTTTACTTCAGGACAGGGGAGGCGCAATAGAAAAGTATTTAATTAAGGCGGAGCCGGGCGAAATAGTAAATAACTGCTTTTTTAAACTAACTATAAATCGAACTGTTACCAATCCAAATGCAGTGAACTTAATAACAACTTCCTTCCACAATACTTACCTCAAACATAATCTGAGACTGTCCCTTAGGGAGTGGTATCTTTGACGTCTCCGCAATCTCCCCAGCAACAATGACGTACGCATTAGCTGTCGTCATGGACTGGAACTTACGACTGTGTATGATGATAACTTGGTACACCACAACTGAACAAATTAAATACAAAAAACACTGGAATAGTTAACCCCTTGAGAGCTACCTGCCGATTGGTCAGAAAGATGGATACATTGTTAGTTTCACCAATGAGAGACATCGTTGGAATAATTATCCATGAGGAAGATTGGAGTGAAATATTTTAGAAGCCATATGTAAATCGTTATTCAAAATGAGTATATCATGTAATTCACCAATCATAAACGCTGTTAGATGTTTAAATGTGGCATATTGAATTATATGGAAAAAAATTGGTTGAGGATTAATCAGCCTTTGCATAATCTTGTTTTGAAATAGCAACACGGGTTTAGTTACGCTCTGTGCCATCTTTAAAATAATTGAGAATTTGGTGGGATTAACTATACTTTACATAAATTTTATTTAATTGGACATTGGTCCTTAGGGCAAACATCTCAAATCCAAGGTGACTGTCTGTATCAATTTCATATGTGTATTAAAGGAAGGAAATATTTTGCATTTTTGCAAGTATCTGATTTAACTAGGAGAGAAGGAGTTTTACTACTCATATGAGTTCGTATGCACATAGGAGTTATCAAGTTAATCAATGTAATTCAAAATTTAACAGCAATAGTAACGACACATCACCTGTATACTATTAGAAGTTAGGTGAGGTTTGGTGGTATGGACAACTTCTATAGTTTAATCAGTTCCAAATTGGTGAGAAATATATGTTTTTTATCTCTCCGCGCGCAACAAAAGTATTCCAAGGGTGCCTGCGCTATATTGGCACACAGGAGCATCACGCATACTGTTCACAATGCGCCATGCGAGCGTTTTGCGCGTCCACGCTCTTTTGAATTAATTTGCTGACTGTAAGCATGCAGGTTCACCAATTTGGAACAAAAAGGGTGTCAAATACGTAATCAGAGACTAAATTTAATCTGTACATCCTATTAAACCAAGCTGAATAAAGATTTTATACACTAAATAGGAGCATTAGGCCAATAAAAACAAAACTATTTCATGTTAAATATAAAACCTACTTCTCTGTTTGCATCTTGTTGGTATGTTTCCTAATTTTATGGACGGTACTTACCACTAGTAGTAAAGGAGTTGGTAAAACAGAAGTAGTCGACAGCATTGAGTGACAGTAGATGGAATAGAAACTGTTCCTTTTCTTCCTCCGTCCTCAGGAAAGCATAACGCTTGTATCGTTTCCTGAATAGTGAAGAACAAAATACAAATGATCATTTCAATATTTCAACACTATAAACTGTCTCATTTTCAAGCCAATTTGCAACACTCAAAGCACATGCAACACTCAAAGCCATTCAGAGTGAAAGTCATGATTTCTCTAATTCGTAGTACACTCTGGCTTGAACTAACTTTGCGGCTGTCAGCAGAGCAATGAAGACCACATATTTGATGTGCGACAATTGCTTGCTCCGCCATTTTTGTGTGTTTGCATTTGTGAGCTGTGACCCTTATCAATATATTGTTAATTTCAAGCAACTCTTACACAGATGCAATACAATCGCTTTACATGTATCTTACCGATCATAAGCGCAAATGCTTGGTAACGCAGTAAATCTACGATATGGAATATATTGTGTGTTTTGGCTTTAATGTTTACACAATATGGATCAGATTTCAAACGTGTTAACCAATGAAATTGCCGTATTTACTCCTACTAAACGATAATGCATTATATTAGGTTGTAAGGTCTATACTGATTCTTTTGTGAGTCTATAACATTGGTTAGCAAATAATCCTACCCACTGTGCATCACGTTGGGGCAATATCAAGTTCCTAAGTTTGTTGTGTTTGTTCTCTTGATGCCCATGACCTCCAGATATTATTTTTTCTTTTATTTATATTTTGATGTTGTTCTCTATGTTTGGGCTTAGTGGTGCCGACCAAAAGTACACAGTTGGGCATATGAATTTGTGTATACCAGTAATGTACACCTCTCTACTTACTTGCATAGCTCATAGTCAGATACAAGTTGCTGTAAATGTTTGTGCAGAATCTTCCTTTCCAGCGCAAGACGTACAAACGCCCTCGCATGGCCTACGTCTGTCTTGAGTTGTGTCATCTTCTCGACATTCCTGTGAACAGAGCAAATGTTACACAAATAAAAAACGATCCAGGTTTGATTTCCACAAAAATGCAGTCTTTGAAATATGGTGCTTTGTTAGGGTTATGTATGTAAGCTTCGATCTGATCAATACAACTTTTAGATTGACAGTCTATTCAAGATCAGATATACTTAGCATCAGCAGTCCAATTAATCATTCTGAAGGATCTCAACTCATATCTCAATACATACATATATGGCGAGTCCAGCAGCCAAGTAAGTAGACCCAACATTGATTGGTGGGGATGAGGGAGGGGGCATGAAGGGGAAGGTCACCGCTATTATTTGAATGTAGACTTGTAATTTTCACATGTAACATGGCGAATAATAACATACAATGACTGAAGTATGACATTTTCCAAGTTATAGTAAAGTCAATTCTACTTCGGGATTAAGATTCTTAATAAGTTGCATAGAAACATGAAGCTTGATGCACACTTGCAACTACTGGAGTCTTCAATCTTGCTTGGGGTGACAAGGTTGTGCATTCTAAATAAAGGTACACTTATCTGCTGCAGAAGATCATTGGAAATAATATCCAGTATTCAAAACCTAATTCAACCAGAATTAATAAAACAAGGTTTTAAATATGCAGTGCCGCAAGGCAAACTGACATTAAAAAGGGTATGACCAGGTAGACATATCGACAGTCTAGTGCAACAAAGTCCTATATGCAATGGCTGCCATTTGTGATATCACAAAGGCATGTCTTAGAGCATCTTTGATATATAATTCAACAACTCCCTCATACCTTAAGTACAGTAACAAAGCGTTGTTGATTTGAGATAAACTCTTCATATGCAAATTAATAGGATGGCGAACCTTATTTGGAAACCATGCATCGATGCAAAATTGTAAACAAACAACAAATGTTCGCAAATTGTGTTCATTTTTTCGCCCGCTTTTTCGGCGTATAAATGCATTTCGCCATGCGATCCTTAAAGTTAGCAAACAGCTTTATATACCAAAATGTAGCTATATCCCGGAGGAAAATATTTTTGGCGAGGGCCATATTTCACGGATCATTCCTAAAGCCACAGTTTTAGCCGGAACGGTCGCTACCCAGCACAAGAGAATCGCCATTTTGTATCATCGCGCGGTGAAATGACATCCCTCAGATCTATTTGGATCGTACCACTATTGAAATGGAGGGGTGTGTTTTGATTTGATACAAATATTCTATAAACATGTATCAAAATGTGTTAAATAAATTAAACGTATTCTTGATTTAATTTTTCTCTGAAGTTGAAGGTGGTGTGTGAATAAAATGCTATTTACAAAACATTTTAAATTTCTCAATTACTTGCGCAATAATTTGTCTTCTCTAATGTTTACCTTTTGTAAGCCATCCCATTCAGAAGTTCCCTCGCCCATTTACAGGGAACGGACAATGTCCAAATAAGGGCCTAATTATAATAAAACGTAAACATTTTGTTCCGGTTTTTTTAAAGAGCAGCTATTTTTTTATGTCAAATTAAGCCTATTAAACCACGTTTTTTACTTGTTTTCATCAATTTTCCAAAACGCTATTCACATATGAATGATGTAAATATGTTTGGTCGTTGTTGAACGGGGTTCTCTACAAGGTCTTCGTCGTTGTTTATCTTGAATCGACAACGGTAAGACGGGTTTATTTTGCTCGGGCTAGCTGCCCTCGCAAAATAAACCCGTCTTACTGTTGTCGATTCAAGATAAACAACTCCGAAACCTTATTGAACCCCTAATAATGTTATAGCTATTGTAGATATTGCCTTTTCACATGAGAGATAGGTGTAAATGCAAAAATGTCCTATCTGCTATCTGATAGCTGCCTCATGTTACTTTTAGGTTATATCAATGGGTCTGCTTTAAGCTACCACATATAACATCTGGCAGCTTTTGCAGAAGGAGCCTTGTTGCCTGCTATATGACACAATGCATTACTGGTGGAAACAGGCAATTCCTTACCTCATATCAAAGAGTAGATCCGTTGGTAGAGGGTACATCATCAGTTCTGGTGACTGCTGAGAGCTACGTCTTCGCAAGCTGCCATCCCAACCTACAACAATTACACAAATAATGAAGTCTAGTAAGAAGGGGTCATCTGACAACCTAGCCTTGAGCGATTAGATTATTCAAGACCTGCAAAATAGAGATCCTGATATGTTTGATTCTTTGATATTGTAAGTACTGAGAAAGACTTGGTCTTTAGGCGACGGAAAAACCCTGTCCTACAGGCATGTAAATGGACCTCTCATGTAGGGCAGGTGGGGTTTTTTCACACAAAAACTGGGACATTTTGGTGAATTTTCAGCAATTTTCTTAACATTTCAAAATATTACCAACAAAAAAAAATCAAAAATGTCACCAACAAAAATCAAAAAATGTCAACAACAAATATTTATGGGTCTAGAGAGTAAAACGGCTGACATATAGCTGGCCATTCATCGATACTCAACATGAAACCACCCCCAATAGAAAGGGATCAAATATGGGTTTTTATCATTTCTTAAAATGTTGTTCCCATTGCATTGATGAAGAGTAACATTTTTTTTAAACCTGGTAACCTTGCAAATCAATGAATCAAAAATATTGAAACCCCCATTCTTTCTAGACCTTTGCCCTACTTACCGCTTTTAAATCTCAATTCAAATGTGATGCATAGTAACACCATGCCTTGCTGTACTAAACTACTTATTTTAACGATCAATAAAAAAATGCAATAACAAAATACTGATCGATAACTCAAGCTAAAAACAATCTGCGCTTTCAACGTATTTGTGCAATAGAAAATGCAATCATCAATAATCAATTTTCAAGCTACTATATAATTATATTAAGAACAAAATTGTTCAAAATATTTAAGGGTCTGCATCCATAATCACCTGAATATATATTTTAACAATATAAAATACTTACACTATTATTAACTTAACTATAGTATTTTCAGTACCAATTAGACACAAATTCTGCTGCTTATGGGGTTTTTTTTGTGTGTTTTTAAAAAAAATTGTGCGTGAACAAAATCTCACCGATTAATCCACATATCTATGCGTATCACGCTTAGCGATGTACATCATTAATTGCACTAATTCTTTTACGCATTTAAGATTCCGATGTGCCTATATGAAAGTTAAAATCAACTTGCACCAAGGTTTGTCAATTTGGTACTGAAAATCCTACATACAGATTAAGAATGGTCAAATGTTTGAGTTAGTCATGATTCAATACAGTGAGCAATGATAAGGTGCAATCATGTCATGATAAAGTGCCAGAATTATTTATTAAAAAAATATATAAAAGGATAATTCTTATACAAATTCTTCATAATTCTTATAAAAATAGGATAACATATTGCCCCATCTCTTATGTAAAACGAGTTGGCCCCATGTTATTTTTCATCAATGGGGAATTGTTTTCCTCAGCACTCACTCAAGAACTGAGGTCGCCGTCCTTCACCAGTGGTTTACGCACACACGCTTTAATGCAATTGGGTGGTAATGACTGCGTGTTCTCACTAATAAAGTTACAGAATATGGCTATCCTTCACGCATGATTGATGTCAATTAACCCCCTGGGGTCTACCTGTCTATCTAACAGCGCTTCTGATTGGTTAATTACAAGATATACTCATTTGAATAACCAATTACGATACAGCTTTTAAACTATTTCACCCCAATCTTTATCAGGGATACAATTATTTAAACAATGTCTCTGATTGGTTCAATAAATGATGTATCCATCTTTTTGACCAATCGGCCGGTTAGTTCTCAGGGGTTTAAGGATTCAGAGGACAACTAACACTATGTTTATATTACACACCAAATACCCTGAGACCCTCTTAGTCTGCTGTCATAGTTACTGGCCTGCCTAACCTAGGAATAGGAGAATTTATGACCAGCCAATAGCTAAATTGCCAGTATAAAACACATGATGAAATACGGTTGCCTGAGAGTATCATCGTTGAGTGTTTTTTGAAGATGCACGATGTGTGCTAGAGGAGCTAAGTTTTCAAGAGATCTGAATAAATATTGCGATAAGGAAAGAAAAAAAGGTTTGTCTCAGAAACCCGCAAGTAAAGCATTTGTGTGTGAAATAGGCTTTATCGCATAGCTCCTTTTTCCTGTGGTTCTCTGTAAGCTTGAATCAGCAGTAAAAATCACATACCTCATAGCCAAATTCTCTAAAAAAAAAAAAATAATAAATCGCACAGCACTTAGCTTTTTTGCAAAATGTTTCTGAGACATACTTTTTTTGTGCCTAAGTTCTAGCATATCCCCAAATGTCAACATTAACTTTTGAGTTTGGAACAATTCCTGTGTATTTAAAAATATCAAGTCAATGATGAAATATGTACCCAACCTAAACATTTGTTGTTAAATTTAGCATATTTCAGTTTAAGAAATCCTTAAAGACTCATTTGTTCACAATGGCTTATTAATCCATGTATTTGTTTGTTATTATGTTTTATGTTAAAGCGCTTAGGGATCTCGATGTTAGGCGCTATACAAATATGGTTATTATTATTATTATTACACTTTGTTTTGAACTGTTACTTTTGTAAATGGTCACTTTATGACTAACAGAAAAGGCAAAACATTTGATGGTGAGGTGCAATATGAAAAACGTAAACTTTCGTCAATTAAACATCGTTTAGACGCAACGGTAAAACATGCACCGTTCAAATATGATAAAAAAACTCTTGTGCAGTATGAGGACCTATCTTTCAAAGTCACGCAACGAGAGAGAAAAAAATATCCATGCTGTAACTTTTTACCAAAACTGGGAACATTTCTGAGGAATGAAATGCGGCCATCAAATATATTGACTGCCCTGGGAAACCCTACGGATCTTTGTGTACCTAAGATAAAAAACAAAGTCATATAAATATATCTTGGTGAAATAAAAGCAACAAAACAAGGTGATTAAAAGAAGTGCACAATTTTGTTTACAGATTGAAACAGAATTAGCGCATGAAATCATTGGTGTAATGGCAGCAACTACAGTCTAAAACAGAAACCCATTCTGTGGTATTTAAGGGTCCTATTGGGTTTAGGCCTAAGGGTAGCATGTTATAATTAAAATGGAAGATGTTATTAAGTACTTTGGTAAAAAATGCCAATGTTTTACATTGCTAATTGAAAAGAGAAATTGGTTGGTATATTTTCACCTTTGATCAGGGGCAGGTAGATCATCATGTCATCATGCTATGTACATAATGCCTGCATCGAGGGCTCTACATGTGATGCAGGTACGCGCCAATTGTGTCATCACATTGATTTGCTGGTATAACGGTCATGCATGAAATATGCATGAAATGACGTAAAATAATCCACATTGAATTCGGTCAGTGCCAGTATCATACTTAGAACAATAACACATTCCCTGATTGGAACAGCATACACTGTGTCTGCACCCACGGCAGCGTCATATTTGATGCGCATGGCATAGCGTGCTCTTCATTGCGTCATAGCCATGGCAGCGCGACAATGCACTTGATATTCAACACGTCACCTCAACTACAACTTGCATTGATCGTTATTTGCCGAATGTGAAAACAAAACGAACACAAAGTGGTGTAGAGTCAATGAGCGGTTGGATGGCGTTGCCTATACCTGCACCGATGGATGAGATGGTGTGGTGATCCAGGGTGCAGGGAACCAGCATACAGGGGCAGGTAGTTGAGAAAACTAGAATATGGGTTGAATATAGCAGTGGCAATCAATTCTCTCTTAGCCTAATCAAGATTCTGACAAATGCCATGTAAGTGTGGGATATTGGTAGATTTGTTGGCAAATGTGTGGGTATACCTACAACCAAATACCAATTACATAATTATATTACTTGCATATATGAAGAATGCAAACAAGTTCTCTGCATATTGAACATGCATTAATGACGGCAAGCAGTGGATGGATATACCTGAAAGTAAACCTGAAATGATAATATTTTATGAGGTCAAATGTCCATAAATACCCTAAGTTTGATCAGTACCAAATAGGAAGTCAGCCTTATGGCATAGTACGCTATTTTATTATCTAAACTCCTAAAAGGTTCAGAAATATTTTTCAATCATTGATTTTTTGGATATTTCATGATATGTGATGCGATCTGTGAAAACCCGCTACATGGTGGGATTTTTTCATATTGGAGATATTTATATCATAAGCTGAAACTGTGCTGATTCCAGAACTGTTTCGATCATATTTCTACGATCACTACAACAAAAGTTATGAGTGAATGATGAGTGTGATGTCATAAAAGCTACAAAACAAGAATTCATGAAAACAGGCTAAATAAGATATATAGTTTAATTGAATAACATTATAAGGTTAATTTGAAAAGTGACTTAATTTTAAGTAAGTTTTTGAAGGTGAAAGATGATGACACAAGTATTGAAAATTAATTTTCTAAAAAAGACCCTAACATTTATTTTACCCATAATCCCTAGTTCACATCTGGCGACATCCGACGGGTTTTCACAGATCGCATCACATATATTGATGTTGCGTGTCGTATCAATGAAAAGTTGATGTGTTCCTCTTTCCATTGATACCTCATTCCTAGCAATCACTTGTTTCAGTGCTTAGCCATATGCTTGTGAATGTGGGAGGTCTCATTTAATATGTGCCAAAGTCCCCACTATTTCACCCTCAAAAGAACTCTGTCATCTGCTAAATGCCGTGTTACATAAACAACTACAGTGTAAATTGAGACGCACTATTGACTTTTGAGCACAAAATAGTGATGAATTCAGAACCTCCTATTCTCAAGCAAGTGGCTAAGCATTGAAACAAGTGATTGCTACAAATTTGATATCATTGTACAGGTGAACACACCAGCTGCTTTCTGTTGATGTTCAACACACTATGAACATAAACAAAATATACAAAAGACATGTGATTGAAAAAATAATTACGCACTTTTTTTTTGGGGGGGGGGGGGCGTTAAGTAGAATCCTGGTTAAACTCAAGAAATACACACAGGCATTCAGGCATACATATAAGTTTGATATAAGTGGTACATTTTATCAACCTTAGATGCACCAGTGCCGCTAAAAGAGCATATCCTCTCAACCATATCCTCTAATTTGTTACTGAGCAAACTTGATTACAAAGCCAAATATCATTAAGAGGCCTCATGATGCTTTACTTACCCGGTACAATGACAGGCTTTTCATGATAGTCTGTGTCACCTCTCTTCTCCCTTAGTTTTCTATATCCAATGAGATGAGACCATACAGCAGATTTACCCTACAAAAACAAATCGCATTGAAAGAGTTATGAAATGTACTAAATATAGGTTTTCGAATCATGCCCAGAGTTAATCCTGATGCACTACTATACGGCATTTGTAATAAAAATATTATATTTGTGACCAGTCACATCAAAAAAGATGTGTTGTCGGCAAAAACAGTTTTGAGATAGAGGCCAATATATTTGATGAAATATAAAGAATACAATAGAATATTATGCTTCTTCAAATCATATCTTGTGATATGAAAGTCCGATTACCTTCAACATTGTATCATTTCAAAGCTTAAAATGTGTTCTTTCAAGTCATTCCAATAACTCAGATTTGACTCAGGCCTCCAACATGCCCAGTTTGACATGACAGGTCACATTTATTCATTACTATCTAATAATAGTTTGTGCTGAATATACTCATTAACTTGTAAACACATGTCCTAACATACCTGCTTCCTCTGTATACCATGGCTGAATATCCTCTCCAAGAGATCACATAGTGATGCTATCAGTGTGTTCTCTTCTACTCCTACTCTATTGACATCACCATGACCAAGCTCTACAGCTTCCTGGCCCATCTTACTTACTAACATCTTCTTGGTCTGAAAGGAAGGAGCGAGAAAATGGGTCACTAAAAGCATCAAAATATCCCGATAGATACACTTGTGTTACTTTTGGGCAACTCCATTTGTTCCTGTGATATTTCGTCACTATTCTTTCAAAACCTTGTATGTTTTTTGGGACCTTCAGCATATGTATAAAGTAAAACTGCCCACCGGTTATGCATAGGAAGAGTTGCTTTATACATGTTCTGGGGCAAGAGAACTTATAAGGTTTTGATAGATGTGATTTTGTCACTTAAAAATGTTTAGAGCAGACCGCCTAAAGGTCTACATAGGAAGTATTACTTTATACACGCTGAAGGGCTGGATGGAGATACAAGGTTTTGAAAGAATAGCGATGATTTGTTGATATCAAACGGCTTTTAATTTTGCGCAAATAAAACGATCAATTGCCACACAATTTTACATTAACCTTAACCCTATCGAGTCCTGCAAATTACCACACCAAGTCTATGCTGATATCCCTCAGTCATCATATTGGGTAATCATGGATGTGTATGTGGGAAGCAGCACATCAAAAGGGGGGAGTTTGTATGTTTGTCGCTGTATGTTTTCAAGATATAGATGAAAACAGACAGAAAAAAAAGTTGCAAAAATAATAAGAATTTAGCAGTCATTTTCACTCGTAAAATCTGAATGCCTAGATCAAGTTGGTGTCATTTTATAGAAAATGCTCTGAGAGCACCATAATAAACTCAAACTTGAATTCACCTGCAAAGTCCCCCTTTTGGCAGTGCTGCATCACATATGGTCACAAATAACACAAGTATCTCAAAGCTGATCCAACAGACATAGCTATATAGGACAGGGACTGGGTTTGATTCCCACTACTAGCAGAGTTAACTTTTCTCCCCTCGCATTTGGCTCATAAATTTCTCCTGATTGTGTTATTCTCAAGGGTGTTGGAATTACCAATTCTTATCTGTACCTTTATTTTGCATTCCTTGAGTAATCCTTCCACAAATTTCCAGTTGGTTTGTACTTGATCGTAATGTGACAGCACTGGTTGCATACTACCTCTCTTGGCCTGTTGTATGTATTGCTGTAGAGATTGATGGGAGAAACATGCAAACATAGTTAAAATCTTACAAAGATAGCCTGGTTTTAAATGACACTTACTACTGATTCAAATTGCCGTTTATCAGCAAGTATCGGTGGTCTACGGTTAAGTCGCCTCTCTAGTAAGCAGAAGAACAGGGTTCAATTCCCCGCCGGTAATGTCAATTCCCCGCCGGTGAATGTCATTGCTTATTTTTCTCATTGGGACATTCGCCGGTGGTTGTTAACATTTGTTTGTTATATTGTCTATTGTAAACACTGTGGGTTGGTAAACTGCTTTATATTATATTATATATATGATATAAAAAATTATTATATTACAAAGATATATCAAATTTGTAGAACATAACTTTTTCCAAATGACTGATTTATTTTACATGTGACGTCAAAAGATGATGTAGACTTGGAATAAAGAGAATAAAATACAATCTAATAGAGCGTACTTCATATGCGAAGCTGTATGGAACCCCGTTAACACTTTCCACATGGCTATTGTTTTACCATACAAAACAGATATTTCAGACCTTTCCAACTTTCAAGGTCTATAGGATTACTGAACCAATATAAGTCATGTTTGTACTTATTTTACTGCATTTCTCATGGTGATTCCAAATATGGTAATGAGATTGAATAATGTTGGCATATTTGAAACATTTTGTGAAATTTTAGAATATCGTCTGCACACGCCTGTTGCGTGGAAAGTGTCAAGGACTAAACATCATGAGCAGGGATGGGAGCGTACACCCCAAGTCAAATGAATGATCCTCTTTTCGCCATTTCAATGGCACCTAGCGACAATGCGTCAAACAAATCAATGGTCCATCAGTCACTTCGAGAAAAAGCACATCTAAAATGGTACATGTCTCTGTTATTCAATCAGATCAACATAAATTCGCTCGAGATTTTGAACAAATGAAATTTACCAAAGATATTGTTACTTTAGATGTTGTGCTCTTTGGTTACTAAAGATGTTATTGAAATGAAAACTATGTGCCAACTCGCACTCTTCGTTCTGGACAAATGCAACTTCTTCAAGAAACTATATCTAAGCGCTCTTGGGGAGACAGATCTTTTGCTATTGCAGCTCCTCGTCTCTGGAATGAACTTCCTATCCATATTAAAACTGCAAAAACTGTTACAATCTTCAAAAAACTGTTGAAAACACATCTGATGTCTGAGACATTTTGTAATAATTAAGTAGTTTTATTGTTGTTTATTGTTTTCTATTATATTGTATTTTATGTTTGTGCCTTGAGCGCTCTTATTTAGAGTGGATATGTGCCTTGTCACTATTATTATTATTATTATTATTATTATTATGACTTTGGGATCATGGATGTAGTGATATTGGTATCATTTATCAGTATATTCCTAATTCGTATGTGCTGACATAAAGTGCTGATTTAAAATCATTTAAAACCAGGCTAAAGCTAGAATGCAAAATTTTGATTAGTGTTTACAAAGCAAGTTTTTCAAATGATACAATTTCGTTCTTTTTTCATTGTAAGAAACTGCAAATTATTTTCACTATCTCTCTCATCATTATACATTTTTATTGGCATTTTTATTATTTTCCTGGTTCATTTGTATTATGTATCAGTAATTAACATTATTTTGTCAAAGAAATTCCACTTTAATTCTCTATTGTACAGTAGTTAACTGCAACCTCTTTTGCACTATCTTTCTCACTATTTTGCATTTTTCTCAATTTTGATCCATGTCCCAATTCTCCTTGATCTTCTATCATCAAGTCACATAACTTCAAACATCACAATCTCTATCATAAGTACCAAACTGGCGAGACTGGTGTTTGGTCACTAGTTCAAGCGCTCCCTACTGTTTCATCTTATTGCATCTTCAAGGGGAGTTTTATTAGTACTATAAGGCCAACAAAACAAAATAGTTGTGTTGCCCTCATCCGGCCAGGTCAAAATTCTGAGAATGTGGGCCGGGTGGGGTTTTTTTATGTTTGTTTTTGTCAAGATTTTTTTCCTTTTATTCTCTTTTTTTAAGATTTTTTTTTAAGATTTTTTTTTTTTTTTTTAAGATTTTTTTTTTCCAAGATTTTTTTTCAAGATTTTTTTCTCAAGATCTTCCAATCTGTGAAAAGTGATGGGCAAGAAACCAAAATATTCACCATTGGGTTGAAATTACATCCAGTTAGCGTTTTCCTTAGTATCTTCACACATGTTGACTGAAATAATAGGTATAAAATCATTAATTTGGTAAAAAAAAATTTTAAAAAATTAAAAAATCCGGCCGGCCGGCCGTCCTTCCCGATTTTAGGCTTGTGAGGGCAACACAACTTCTTTTTTGGGGGCCTAACCTACCTCTCGTTCTTGAGGAGCTAATTGAAGATGTTCTGAGTGCTGTTGTTGTCTGTCCTTGCGTCTCCATTGGGCAGAGTTCCTGTGTCGCATGTTGCTGTAACAGACAATAAACAAACCTTGGTAAATACAAAGAAGTCCCAAGTTTACACAAAATAACTTGCACTTATATTTTACAGGAAAGATTTCAGCGGGACACAGCTGTCACTACCAGTAATCTTTTCGAAAGCTATTCATATTTCACGAACTTATTGATTAAGTTGCGGTTAGGTGAAATTTAAAAATCAAAATCAAAATTTCTGTTTACAGATATTTAATTTATAGGCTTTGGTAAGCATGTGTTGTACTAATCACCCCTCCGGTATAACTCTGTCAATTGGAAAATGCCTCATGCCTCCTCTTTCTTACATGACAATGGGGATTTCCCTCTGGGAATGGGGGATTTCCCATTGAAAAAACTTAAAAAGGGAAAGTAACAAATATTAATAAGAAGGTACACAACTTGTCCATCCATCCATCAAAAAGTATACATAAATGAAAACAGGAAAATTGTCAGAGGTAGATGTTCTGATTGCTGGCCCGATTTTTAACTTGATGTTTTCTATTCTACATGAAGGGTCATCCTTAAAATAGTCATATTCAAAAGTTCGAGTTGCATAACTCCAATGCACAAACTCGTCGGGTGGTTAACCACCATTGGAAGTAATTCACTGCATTTTGGCCTATAATGTCTAAATGGAACAAATCTTGGGGCTAAGATTTCACAGAAATAATGAGAAAAATATCGGGTTTCTTCTGATATCAAAATATTTTGAAGTAAAAAAAAGCTAAAGTGATCGACACATACACTTTTAAATCACATAATATCATCAGCATCTAATGCCCTACCTTGGTGTATGAGGCTGCTTCAGCAACACTTCATCCTGTAATGGTGGCATAACCCCTGGTTTATGACTATTCTGACTGTTATCAGCCATGTCGGGTTGTAGACTAGCCAATTGATGAGGTGCTACAGCCGTGTAGTCGATACTGCGGGCTCGCATTCGGATATTAGATTCTGTGGGAACAAAGAAAGGGGAACAGAATTTTACTTCACAATAAAGTCTGCAATATGGTTATTTATTCTGTATTGTCGACGTAGAATGGTTGGCCCAGAATGGTTATATGTGACCCGTCACGTCAAAATGAACATGTTGGAGGCTCGAGTCAATTCTGAGTTATTGGTATGATTTGAAAGAGAACATTTTAAGCTTTGAAATGAAACCATGTTGAATGTAATCAGACTTTGTAATCACAAGATATGAATTGAAGAAGCATATTTTTGTCTATTATTTTCTTTATGTTTCACAAAATATATTGTCCTCTATCTCAAAACTGTGGTTGTCGACAACATGTCCTTTTTGAAGCGACTGGTCACATAATTAGCATTAGCACATACACACATGAGCATAATCATGTATAGCATTACCCCGAGTGGTGTGGACACTTATTACGTGACTGCACTTTCAAGCCGTTTTGAAAGAAAAGTCTCATTTTTTGAATGTCAATCTTATGTTCTCATTTATTCCGTGGGTATAACAATTGAAAATACGTTCAGGGCAAAAAAGTTCAACCTATATGCAAATATCAGGGAATATAGGTAGCACATTAGCCCCATTATTATCAGTAATGCTGGCATTCTCAATTTCTCATTCTTTGAGGTCTACATTTCACACTAAACTCTATAATGGTGCGTTGCAAGGTTGTCATGAAAGAAAAATAAGCGTCTGTCTGCATTTAATTTGAACCTTTAGACAGTGTTTAGTGCACATTTGCTGTTGCTTGCTTACATGTATTAACCCCCTGAGAACTACCGGCCGATTGGATAAAAAGATGGATACATCATTTATTGCACCAATGAGAGACATTGTTAGAATAATTGTATCCCTGATAAAGATGGGAGTGAAACATGTTACAAGTAGCATTTGAATTGGCTATTCATATGAGTACATCTTGTAATAAACCAATCAGAACCACTGTAAGATAGACAGGTAGACCCCAGGGGTTAAAGCATAATGTGGATAAAGTATACTTTTGTCCCTTACACGGCATAATAGAGAGTCCCATGACAACCAAGTAGATGCCATTTATTCCGACTTGATACATGCCTGCGATCTTACAAGAACAATTTCCAAAAAATACTACAACTCAAAATGACATAGCATGCCCTGGGGAGGGGGGGGGGGGGATTTCAATATGAGTGTGACAGATGTAAGGCTAGCACTTTCATAACAAAACAAAATGTATAATGTGGGGTCATTTATTCAGAGCATGATTTTTTGCATTTATAAGTGAGAGCAAAATATGAAAATGTGGGGCTTTTTTGGGGAAATGTAATGCAATTGTAAAAGGGTAGGGTGTGATGCTTTAAAATGATCTTATTGTAGGCCTTATCCTCTTCCCCTGGTTTTACCCTTGCTTATAATTTCACAAATGTATTATCTTTGTAATGGAAGTGCCCTTCCCCCACCACGAATGCCTATCAGGGACCCCTGCTCTAATGCGACCTCATATCATACTGCAACAAAGACAAATTGGGTCTCCAGGTTGATAATAGATTCTCTTATGAATGAGTAAAAACACATTTCCATCTGATCAGCAGAGCACGGCTATAGGGATCCCTTAGGAATCAACACAGACATATAGACTGATTAAAACATAATGGTAGTAGTTTGTGTACGGCTTAAGCGTGTTGAAACACATATGTCAGTGTCTCTCTCTACCTTCTTGAGTTGGGTAGAGATGCTATATGTTTTGGGGAAAAAGAGATTGATAAATATACATGTATACACAGCCATTTTCTTCCCAGCAATATGGTTACTTGGCTGGCAGTACCTATATAATATCACAATGATGGATATACCCATGTTAGTGTCGTCCCTCAGTGACATCAGCCAGGGGACCCAGGGTGACTAGGTAGGAATTACACACTTTTTTAGACTAAGAATATATTTATAACCCTAACTTTTACAAAAGGAAATAAATCAGTTGAAAAAGTGGTCCTAGTGGGAATTGAACCACAGACTTCTGCATTTCAAAGCATGTCTCTCAACCATTAGCCCAGTGATAGGTGAACTTGCCAGGACATGATTCTTATTCCTCTTAAGCATTAACGGAATAAATCAATAATATTATTATGGTCACGTGACCATACACAATATTATGAATAGCACTCACTGCTATGCATATGATCGTCTACCATGGGTGATGTCACTCAGGGTAGACTATCGTATGAGTATCCATTGCTGCTACCTGTAATATGGGAACTGTATGGCACCTGCGCTGTACAACCAAAGTAGTCGCAAAGTAGCAGAGTTACTGGCACTATGCAGATACTTTGGTGGTACTTCAGTGGTACCATTACAGTATCCATGCAGGTACCCATGCAGGTACAGGACATACAGTACCCACATAAGTAGTACGGGCAGCAGAGGTAGCATGATACCAAGCATAAGAGGTTGACTGTGTGCTCCTAGTGTTTTTAGTGGTTTCAACTTATCACATCATCAATAATAGACATTGCAAGTATGTACATGTGACATATTACGACCAAGTAATTAATAATGTTTCCCTGATAGGGTTGGAATTTTAATTAGTATCCTACGGTAGAAATGAATTAAAGGTAGGTGTTCCGATTTCTGTCCCCATTTTCAATTTGATGTTTTCTATTCTACATGAAGGGTAATATTAAGATAGTCATATTCCAAAGTTTGAGTTGCATATCTCCAATGGTTCGTATTTTAGAAGCACAAGGTGACATGAAATTTGCCCATTGTGTAGTACACAAACTAGCCTAGCTGAGAGGTTAACCACCTTTGGCGGTAGATCACTGCATTTTGGACTATATTTTGGTTTAAATGGAACATATCTTGCACCTAAGATTTTACACAAATAATGAGAAAAATATGGGTTTTCTTTTGATATTAAAAGATAATGATGTGAAGAGAAAAAAATCTTATGTGATCGGAACAATACACCTTTAATAGTGTACTTTTAAACATTATGTTTGCTGTCTGGTGAGAAATACTACGTCGCTATTCTATCAAAACCTTGTATGTTTTTCTGGCCCTTCAGCATGTATAAAGTAAAACTGTCTAAGGGTTATACATAGGAAATGTTGCTTTATACATGTTCAGGGGCAAGAGCACTTACAAGGTTTTGATAGATGTGTTTTTGGCCCTTGAACATGTTTAGATCAGACTCCCCAAATGTTATACATAGGAAGTATGACTTTATACATGCTGAAGGGCCAGATGGAGATACAAGGTTTTGAAAGAATAGCGATGATTATCCTAATCTTCTAAGACTCCCATGGTGGTGCTTACGGCTTACGTTGAAAGTTAATATGGGAATGTGCAGAAGTTTAAAGAGGCTCTTGTCATTAGCGCTGTGGTGTAGCATTTCACACATCAGCCCCTCACTATGCCCAATTCAGCCTCAGACCATTAGTAAGGTCAGAATGTTTGCTATTTTGAATAAAATACAATGATTTTAGCTTATTTTGGATGTATCAGCTGCACATTGCCATTAAAATGCAACATTTCAAAATAACAATGCTTATAATTATGATAATCTGGCAAGATTCAATTCTACATTTTCACTCAATACCGACACTACGACCTTGATGGTAAGTGCTACGCTAGAATAACCAATGTTAACATCTGATGCCGAGATATTTCATGCTGTAAAAATGTAATTATTCTTAAATAGTAAAATGTCATATTGTGAAAATATTGTGTTTTACAATATACTGACAGCACGTAGTACCGAGAAAGAGATCTAGAAATCAAACATGGTGTACAGATAAAGCTTTTTTTGAATGACAACAAATACACAGTAAGATAAACCGGCACTACCGAGTGGATCAATGCCCCAAGGATGAGGGGGGGGGGGGGATGAGGGGGGGGGGGGGGGGGAATAGATACTTTGGTATGAATTTTCAGAACGAACCCTAAATAAGTATTCTTTTCACCACCGATAGATAACTTAAACAGATGTATAAATCACCTGATTTTTCTTCCAAATTTCCCTACAATTTGAACCCAAAACTGATATTTCCAAGTTTTACATTCCGTAACAAATACCCATTTTTTATTATTGCTGGGTTTTTTGACATGTGTTCATCGTCCTTCTGTGATAAAATAACTGATACAGGTTTTTTTGGCCAAGCATGCTTACCAGTTTTGAATATAAGAGTCCCTCCCCCTTCCCATGGATCACCACCTACCTGTTTCAGACGTGAAAGGCACAATCTCCACAGTGGGCGTCTGGGGAGCGCTGGCGGGATAGTGCTCCACGATTCTAGCGTCAAAGATGCGCAGAGCGTCGTCTTTCTCCTCCCAGTTGGCGATGATCTTGTTGTCGATGAACGTGGCGAACATCTGGGTCTCGGTGAACGGCGACAGGAAAGGTAGATATGCCTCGGGTTGGTCGGACAAGAAAGCCGTCTGGTTTGGGGTAGGGGATACAATGTGTAAGGTTATTTAAGGTTAAATTTTGCAAACTATGTTAGCTATTTTCTGATAGCTATGCTGATTTAGTATTTGCCTATCACTAGCTAAGGTCTAAGACTGATATTCAAGGGCTCAGAAACACAAGGCCTCGTCTCCATTTTTCAAAAAGAGTTTTTAGTATCAAAATGTTCAGAAAGAAATTCTCTTTCCAGTAACACACAGCCTTATCTCCATAACACAACCCCCTAAAGTTATAACCAGTATCACAAGGCCTCATCTGCATCTTCTCATAGTGTTCAAAAATCTTCAATTGTCTTTTTCTCAAAATGGTCAAAATGGAGATAAGGCCTTGTGTTTCTGAGCCCTCGATATGCTCAACACTCAAGAGACATGTTTTTTTGCGTCTTCAGCACAAAACACGGATTTACTCCTTTCTCGAACAAAAACGCATCCTTTGGGAATTTTCAGTTGTCAGAGACCTTGTTGTATTTTGCAGTTTTCGTGTAAATAAGGTTAATTCTCGCCATTGGACATTGGTTAAAATATTCATCTAATACTGGTGCTTTTTGTCATCCACTACAATACAGACAAAATATATAGCAAGTTGAGTACAGCCAGTTTTGACATTTGCCATCTTCTGTCGGTAATAGCATAATCCTTTAGAATCTTGGCTGGCTTGCAAAAACCACACTTCACTAATACGTGTAGTAAATGCCTTGCTTCACATGCCTCTTATAACAGGATCCTGATGCAGATTTAATGACCTACTATGGTAATAAATGTTCTTCTAATATGTGATGCAGCACATTAACAGAGGGGACTTTGCGGCTGACAGAAAAAAATAATGAAAATAATATGAATTTAGAAGTCATTTTCACTCTTACAATCTGAATGCCTTCATCAATTTTGATAAACTTGGTGTCATTTTAAAGCCTAGGAAATGTTCTGAGAGAACATATAATAAACTCAAACTGACTTCAACTGCATATAAAAGTCTCTCCTTTTGATGTGCTGCATCACATTTACAACTATTAACAGTGTGATGCATTATATAAAAATGTCACAGACAATGAAAACACTGTTATACAGATATAAGCTAAATAATTTGACAAAATATCAGTATTCTCAGGAATAGAATATTGGTTTGGGGTTGGTTTTAAGTCATATTAAGGATTCCATTTGAATCTCAAAGAAAAGCACCAAACCATAATTCTACAGAGTTTGTATGATGAAACACACATGGAAATACTTTAATTTAGTGAAATAATGTTGTAAAATTGACACTAACATTTCAGGATTCCACCCCCCCCCCCCCCCCCCCCCCACTCCCCCAACCTTCTCTAATACCCCCTAAAACTGTAACCTCAACTTTCGAAAAACAGCTATATAGTTATATTGATGGTTTCTTTACAAACAGAAGCTTGTCTATTTTTTATTATTCTAAAGGGTTTATAAACTTTATATGATGTGCCACATATGGAACTACTCAATTTAGTAATACATCATACAAATTTTGACGCAATGAATTTGGTTCCATAATGACATTAATACAATGAACATCATTATTATGTGACCACATTCAATACGCCTCACATTAAAACGTCAATGTATATTTATATGATGAGCCACATATGGAACTACTCAATTTAGTAAACGTGCTATACATCATACAATTTGTGACGCAATGAATTTGGTTCCATAATGACATTAATACAATGAACATCATTATTATGTGATCACATTCAATACGCCTCGCATTAAAATGTCAATGTATAATATTTCAATGCCACATGTTCATAGGCTGGGCGAAGGGGGTTGAGATAATTCATGCTATTATCATGCTATTTTTAGGTTCAGTCAAACGAGATTCTTATCATGATATTCTCAGTAAGAGATGAAAATCAGGCGCTGTTGGGGGCAATTTGCAAGGATTGAAGGCATCATTTCATCAATACAAGTGGTTTTAAGAACAAGCTTTCAATGTAAATTTGATTTCTAAGTAGTGCCAAAAAATATTTCAGAGTGAATTTTTGTTATGCTACTTGCTTACTTAAGTAATGCTGCTAGCTTAATGAGCAAGCTTTTACTTTTAAATTGAGCATACAGTTCCATGACCCTTCTGAATCTCCTGCCATCTCTAACTCATCTATCTTAGCCTGAAATATTCATCTTTCACATTTAAAAAAAACCCACCATAATCGACTGCATCTCACCTTATCAAAGTTTGTCATGTGTTCCCGGTTTGCAATCCATGATTCCAGGCTTATCGTCATTGGCTGTATAACAAATGTCTCATAGTGCCTTAGCAATCCTACCAGCTTACAAAGAAACACCTCCCTGATGGCTGAGCAGAACAACAACTCATCCAAGTCTTCCTTCAACTCCTCCTCTGTCGGGCTAGATTGTTCAGATTCTGTGTTACTGTTATTGTCTTCAAACTCACTGATCGACTGAATCACGCCAGTTCTTTGCACGATCGCGGCCACCTTTGACACGATCTCGTTATTTCGCAAAATGTCCTTTTTCGTCGGCAACGTCGACGTTGGGCTTTCGCCCCTACTCGGCGAGCTAAAATATGAGCTGTCATGGTCCGTCTCTATACCACTCTCTAAATTCAAATTCCGAGTTGACTGGCCAATCAGAGTCAGCTCGGTCTGTAATTTCGTCCAATCGAATGTCGTCTCTGTTTTCGAGTGGCTGGTACTGGGTAGCGGTTCAGAACTCGGCTCTGGGGAGATGTGGTACTTGTGTAGCACTTCACAGAGGTCATGGGTCAATTCTTGCGTGTGGGGCAACTGTGGCATGTCTTCTGGTAGCTCTACATAGTGATTATCTATATCAACATAGCATAGAGAGGCCTGTGATGTATCGAGAGAAGGAAACAGGAAGGGAAACATGTTAGAACCATACAATCTGTTGTTCAAGGTTAACATGACTAAATCAATGTGTAACATATTGTATATAATGCAACATAATTGCAGTGAATGTAACATTATACCGTTGAGATATTTATCCAATTCAAATATTGCAAGGTTAATGTTTTGGTGCTCAGTTTATTTGAGTAACAATCAGTCTTGATTTATAATATTTTCCAAAATGAAAATTGTGTCAAATAAATATTTGACTATTTGTTTTCTTTAAAGCAAACAAGTTATAGATCCATATAAACTAAAGTTTGGGTTTCACATGCTCTACTTTGTATTGACTATCTAGTCTATCCAACACAGCGATTAGGTAAAACATTTATATCCAATTTGCATTCAGCATTCCTAATACCATGCATAAGTAGCTTTATGACGACGACAGCCTACAGTAAAAAGACAAAGTAGGTATTCGATTACTAGCTACAGTTTGATCAGTTCCAAATTGGCGAGCCTCCTTACCCACAGCAGTGAATGAATACAGAATTGTATGAGCGCACACTAACGTATGCAAGAAAAACACTGCGCATCCTATGCATGACACATATTGAGAGTTGAGCGCCAGAAGGCAGCAACTCAAGAAATGCTATTTTGAGATTATCTACTTTCAAATATTTGGGACTCATTAATATACACAGTAGCACCCAACTTATAACTCAAATTTTAGTCAAATTCAGAGTGTTTATGAGTTATCTCTTTATGGTTCTGAAGATCTAGGTTATATGGATTATTTTTGTACCAAAAATATCAATTTTCCCAAAAGTTGAGTTACGGCCTTCTGGCGCTCAACCCTCGATGTGTGCGTCTAAAATGTCATGTGTACGGCCAAATATTGCGTACACAAACTAGGATTACTTTTGCGTGTGGAGAGATATTAGCCGCATATGTCTCACCAATTTGGAACTGATTCAACTTTAGGACCCAATGTGCTGGTAGATGGATGGATGGATTACTGTGATTACCCAACAGAAATGTGCAGTTAACATTTTACCATTCAACACCTCATTTGTGGAGGTGACATAAAATAGGAAGAGAGAAGACAATTTTAAGGGTGTAAGATAGGTTTGGATAAAGTTGTCTACAAATATGCCATGATCTCACTTTTCAAAGACACATTTATGATATGGTACTGATGTCTTATCAGCAATGGCCTGCATATAAAGTGCTCAACAAAAGAAAGTCATACACTTTGTTTAGGTCCTTTAGAGTAACTTCCGATTATTGTTTGACCAAACAGACTAGATAGACATTTGGATGAATCTTTCCGGCACAGTTTGATACCAAAGTTGTCACCTAACAACAAAGATAAACCATGATTTAAACAAGCACCATTTGAAGAAAATTAGTCACTTTTCAAAAGTCACATTTTCAATACACTACGCAGGAAGAAAAGACCACATGTTACCTGTTCATAATCAAATAGCCCGCTCGCTCAGGCAGGACCCAACGCAGTTGCAGTGTGTGATCAATATCCATTTCATTACCGGCCATTCAAGTGCCATGCACAGCATTTTCTCGCAGCTTGCATGCGTTGAAAATGTGACTTTTGAAAAGTGACTAATTTTCTTTAAATGGTGCTAATCATGGTTTATCTTTGTTGTTAGGTAGCAACTTTGGTATCAAATTGTGCCGGAAAGATTCATCCAAATATCTATTTAGTCTATTTGGTCAAAACATAATCGGAAAGTACTTTAAAGGACCTAAACAAAGTGTATGTCTTTCTTTTGTTGAGCACTTTAGGTCAACCAACATTCAGTTTGTTGACTGCATAAGTACTCGCTGTAAGAACCTTTAAACATATTTCTAAATAACTGCTGTTGTGGTTTCCCAAACCCAACAAACAATCAATCCAAGTGTACACTGGCATTCAATCTCAGATACAAACACAAGTTTTGTCAATGCGTATCTTAAGGGTTATGATGGCGATGGTAGTTATTGATTACCCCCAATGATGTCAATCAAATTTACCCTCTATGGCAACCCCTCCCTCTCTTCTACATATATTACAATATAGAGCAGTTCTTCTACGGGCAAATGGACCATCAGGTAAGGTCGGTCGGTCAAGCGGGTGAGGGAGGGGCGGTTATGTTGTTGTTTTTCCCAAAAATTAAAAATATTATTTTCTAAATTTTAAAACATTTTCACACACACAAAAAAAATTATAATTAAAGATTTTCGATAAAAATCAAAACTATTTCAAAACATTTTTCTTACTGGGTATATTTCCATAATGCAGCCCTGTTTAATGACGTATAGGCCTATTATAGGGTACAAGCTTGTAGTTTTCATGAGAAATACATCTATGACAATCCCAGCTTCCGAAAGCTCTCTCGAACCCTTAAATTGCATTATGATGTGCTGAGAGCTAGCTTCTCATATACCAACCCTGGAATGGGAGTTGTTTCCTTGTTGGCGCTTTTGGAAATGTCAATGGAATGTTTATCGTAACACATACTTTGATATCCTACAGATAAACATGCATACATAAAATAAAGGGGAAGGAAAATAACATGGGTAATTTGAAATTTATAGTGCGTGCATCTAGGCACATGAAACTGAAAGTTATGTTACTCAACTCCTTCTTGACAACTTCTGATGATTTAAGTTGAAAAATCTTGTTCATGTGTACAGTTTTTTGTGAAGTAATGTTCCGATGCAGATCAAATCATTTGATAAAACGTATAATTTGACTTGACTCAAGTCATTGAGTTTGAATCAGGCTTGACTGAAATCACAATTTTTGGTGACTTGGCTTTGACTCAAGTCACCGGGGCAAAATACTTGACTTGCCTAAAGTAATCGAGTTTGTCTCATGAGGATAAATATTAGACTACTAGTCTAGAATCATTGCACAGGGTCAGAATTTCGTCAACGATTGCAAGAAACCATTTAGATTCCTACAAATATTTGCGAGAATATATGGATTCTCCTCCATTCAAATTAAATAGACAGAATATCTCTACAAGAATCAACATGGATTCTCGCAACTTTACCAGCAGAAATCTTTGTGAGGATAGATTCTCGGATTCTCCTAGAAATTCTGACCCTGATTGTAACATAAGACTGTTAGTTTATGGGGAAAAACCTATTGTAAAAATCAAGACCCAACTACAGACCAAGAACCCTCTGTTCTACAGACTAAGGTCCTTTCAGGCTCATCTACAGACCAAGAACCCTCTGTTCTACAGACTAAGGTCCTTTCAGACTCATCTACAGACCAAGAACCCTCTGTTCTACAGGCTAAGGTCCTTTCAGACTCATCTACAGACCAAGAACCCTCTGTTCTACAGACTAAGGTCCTTTCAGACTCATCTACAGACCAAGAACCCTCTGTTCTCCAGACTAAGGTCCTTTCAGACTCATCTACAGACCAAGAACCCTCTGTTCTACAGACTAAGGTCCTTTCAGACTCATCTACAGACCAAGAACCCTCTGTTCTACAGGCTAAGGTCCTTTCAGACTCATCTACAGACCAAGAACCCTCTGTTCTACAGACTAAGGTCCTTTCAGACTCATCTACAGACCAAGAACCCTCTGTTCTACAGACTAAGGTCCTTTCAGACTCATCTACAGACCAAGAACCCTCTGTTCTACAGACTAAGGTCCTTTCAGACTCAACTACAGACCAAGAACCCTCTGTTCTACAGACTAAGGTCCTTTCAGACTCATCTACAGACCAAGAACCCTCTGTTCTACAGACTAAGGTCCTTTCAGACTCAACTACAGACCAAGAACCCTCTGTTCTACAGACTAAGGTCCTTTCAGACTCATCTACAGACCAAGAACCCTCTGTTCTACAGACTAAGGTCCTTTCAGACTCATCTACAGACCAAGAACCCTCTGTTCTACAGACTAAGGTCCTTTCAGACTCATCTACAGACCAAGAACCCTGTTCTCCAGACTACGGTCCTTTCAGACTCATCTACAGACCAAGAACCCTCTGTTCTCCAGACTAAGGTCCTTTCAGACTCATCTACAGACCAAGAACCCTCTGTTCTACAGACTAAGGTCCTTTCAGACTCATCTACAGACCAAGAACCCTCTGTTCTACAGACTAAGGTCCTTTCAGACTCATCTACAGACCAAGAACCCTCTGTTCTACAGGCTAAGGTCCTTTCAGACTCATCTACAGACCAAGAACCCTCTGTTCTACAGACTACGGTCCTTTTAGACTCATCTACAGACCAAGAACCCTCTGTTCTACAGACTAAGGTCCTTTCAGACTCATCTACAGACCAAGAACCCTCTGTACTGTACTACAGACTACGGTCCTTTTAGACTCATCTACAGACCAAGAACCCTCTGTTCTACAGGCTAAGGTCCTTTCATCAAACTCATCTACAGACCAAGAACCCTCTGTTCTACAGACTACGGTCCTTTTAGACTCATCTACAGACCAAGAACCCTCTGTTCTACAGACTAAGGTCCTTTCAGACTCATCTACAGACCAAGAACCCTCTGTTCTACAGACTAAGGTCCTTTCAGTTGAGGTCAGTCGGTGAGGCATTTTCTTCTCAAAATCAGAATTTTGAAGAAAAATAATGTTTGAAATGTTTCTGTTTCTTAAACCAAAAGTTACCAAAATTGTTCAAAAAATTGCCAAAAAAATTGCAGACATTTCAAGAAATGTGTGTACAAATCATTTTGCCTTCGATAAAGATTCTGTTAGGATCGAAACGTTAGGCCCTCTTATATTCATTACAAATAAAAAAAGATCAAGATAATGGGTTGAAGAGGGTTCTCTTGATTCAAACACAAATTGTTACCTGATTTGGTATCTCTAGCTGGGCCTGATCCATAGTGTCATCCAAGTGTAGACCCATTATGAATGGTACAGGTGCATCCAGGAAATGTAGCATGGATGCTGGTAAGATTGGCACGTACACATGCTGCCATTGGAATGGGAACAGTAGGGTGGCTATACACTCTTACCTGATTTGGTATCTCAAGCTGGGCCTGATCCATAGTGTCATCCAAGTGTAGACCCATTATGAATGGTACAGGTGCATCCAGGAAATGTAGCATGGAGGCTGGTAAGATTGGCACATACACATGCTGCCATTGGAATGGGAACAGTAGGGTGGCTATACACTCTTACCTGATTTGGTATCTCAAGCTGGGCCTGATCCATAGTGTCATCCAAGTGTAGACCCATTATGAATGGTACAGGTGCATCCAGGAAATGTAGCATGGATGCTGGTAAGATTGGCACGTACACATGCTGCCATTGGAATGGGAACAGTAGGGTGGCTATACACTCTTACCTGATTTGGTATCTCAAGCTGGGCCTGATCCATAGTGTCATCCAAGTGTAGACCCATTATGAATGGTACAGGAGCATCCAGGAAATGTAGCATGGATGCTGGTAAGATTGGCACATACACATGCTGCCATTGGAATGGGAACAGTAGGGTAGCTATACACTCTTACCTGATTTGGTATCTCAAGCTGGGCCTGATCCATAGTGTCATCCAGGTGTAGACCCATTATGAATGGTACAGGAGCATCCAGGAAATGTAGCATGGATGCTGGTAAGATTGGCACATACACATGCTGCCATTGGAATGGGAACAGTAGGGTAGCTATACACTCTTACCTGATTTGGTATCTCAAGCTGGGCCTGATCCATAGTGTCATCCAAGTGTAGACCCATTATGAATGGTACAGGAGCATCCAGGAAATGTAGCATGGATGCTGGTAAGATTGGCACGTACACATGCTGCCATTGGAATGGGAACAGTAGGGTGGCTATGCACTCTTACCTGATTTGGTATCTCAAGCTGGGCCTGATCCATAGTGTCATCCAAGTGTAGACCCATTATGAATGGTACAGGAGCATCCAGGAAATGTAGCATGGATGCTGGTAAGATTGGCACATACACATGCTGCCATTGGAATGGGAACAGTAGGGTGGCTATGCACTCTTACCTGATTTGGTATCTCAAGCTGGGCCTGATCCATAGTGTCATCCAAGTGTAGACCCATTATGAATGGTACAGGAGCATCCAGGAAATGTAGCATGGATGCTGGTAAGATTGGCACATACACGTGCTGCCATTGGTATGGGAACAGTAGGGTGGCTATGCACTCTTACCTGATTTGGTATCTCAAGCTGGGCCTGATCCATAGTGTCATCCAAGTGTAGACCCATTATGAATGGTACAGGAGCATCCAGGAAATGTAGCATGGATGCTGGTAAGATTGGCACATACACATGCTGCCATTGGAATGGGAACAGTAGGGTAGCTATACACTCTTACCTGATTTGGTATCTCAAGCTGGGCCTGATTCATAGTGTCATCCAGGTGTAGACCCATTATGAATGGTACAGGAGCATCCAGGAAATGTAGCATGGATGCTGGTAAGATTGGCACATACACATGCTGCCATTGGAATGGGAACAGTAGGGTAGCTATACACTCTTACCTGATTTGGTATCTCAAGCTGGGCCTGATCCATAGTGTCATCCAAGTGTAGACCCATTATGAATGGTACAGGAGCATCCAGGAAATGTAGCATGGATGCTGGTAAGATTGGCACATACACATGCTGCCATTGGAATGGGAACAGTAGGGTAGCTATACACTCTTACCTGATTTGGTATCTCAAGCTGGGCCTGATCCATAGTGTCATCCAAGTGTAGACCCATTATGAATGGTACAGGTGCATCCAGGAAATGTAGCATGGATGCTGGTAAGATTGGCACGTACACATGCTGCCATTGGAATGGGAACAGTAGGGTGGCTATGCACTCTTACCTGATTTGGTATCTCAAGCTGGGCCTGATCCATAGTGTCATCCAAGTGTAGACCCATTATGAATGGTACAGGAGCATCCAGGAAATGTAGCATGGAGGCTGGTAAGATTGGCACATACACATGCTGCCATTGGAATGGGAACAGTAGCGGTGGCTATACACTCTTACCTGATTTGGTATCTCAAGCTGGGCCTGATCCATAGTGTCATCCAAGTGTAGACCCATTATGAATGGTACAGGAGCATCCAGGAAATGTAGCATGGAGGCTGGTAAGATTGGCACATACACATGCTGCCATTGGAATGGGAACAGTAGGGTGGCTATGCACTCGGCAACTAACATCAGTTTGTGGTACTCTGTTGAGATGAAAAATAATTGAAAACAAATAAGTCAGGTTTAAGTTGCTAGAGTTATTCATATCTCAATTTTATGCCATTAACATATTGAATTCTCATAATTGGAAGGATTGCCAATAATAAGTCAGAACAGCTCAAGACTGTCACTCATTCTATCATTGAGATGTAAAATTATTGAAAAAAGTTAAGTCAGGTTGAAGTTGCTAGAGTTGTTCATCTCAATGTCTCAATGTTATGCCCTTAACATTGAATCCTAATAATTGGAAGGAATTGCAAATAATCAGACAGAACAGCTCAAGACTGTCACTCATTCCTTGACATCACTTTGCTCATGAAGATTGTTGATTTGAATAATATGCCAGTGGGTAGGAGGTTTTGTTAACATGTGAAAATGGATCCCTCAAAGTTTTGGCTATTTATATTTGATGAAAACTCTGGTTCAACTAAATTCTGGCAGTCATAGCGAGTACTGTATCAGTGGTAGTTTCTACGCGATTAATTGTTCGTGCTTCATTTTTGTTGTAGGTCTAATAAGGAAGCTTAAATTCGCAAAGATAAAAAGATGCAAAATTGTTCAAAAAGTCCAAAGAGCGAAAAATTACATGTGCGACAATTTCCACTTTTACAGTATTCTAAAGTTACTCTGCAAGAGTAGGGGTTACCTGACCCCACAATCGGTTGGGTGCTTTGACCCAACAATGAAAATGGAGGTTAAAATAATCAAATTTGCAAAATAAATGGAGAGCAAGCATTGTAGTTGAAACTAAAAAGGGCCTTTGTCAACTGCCACACAAGAGAACAGGGTAAATGGCCTCTATGGTGTGAATTCCCCCACCCCCCTCCTCTACCTCCTACCAAACTTACCTTTGGAGACTAGTAGTATTTGATTCTCCAATAGCGCACAGGTTAACAATTGTATTACATTTTCTACCCCTAACATCTGAAACAGGTGTCGTAACGGGTAGTCGCAGAGCGGTAGCTCGGAGCTGGCCGGCCTCTGACAAGTTATATGTTTTGATATTGCACTGAACACCATGCTTCGTCCTGGTGGAGGCAGCGGCACCTCATACAGGATGTTATAGATGTAGCATTCTAACGGAAGTTCTGGCGGAGTTGTGGATTTGATACATTCGTAAATTTGTTCTAGGAATTTCTGACAGGCTTGGATGAATGGCACTTGTAGAATCAGACAGATGCATTTAGACACGTATAGTGTGTCCTTCGTCGGGTCATAGTGTCGAGCCGAGTGCGTCGGGGTTGACGTTGGCGTCAACCGCCTTCGCGGCTTTGGTGAGTGAATACTGATGGCAGGACTCGACGCTCGTCTTCTTTGAGGTGAGGCTGTGCGTCGCTCAAATTTTGGTGAGAGACTCTCCAGCACCACATGCGGTGCATTTGTGCAGCTGGTTTTACGATGTCTCATAAAGTCCACATATTTGACCTGTAGTCCTTCTAGATCTGAGCAGATACTTTTGACTTTGACAGGCTCATAGAATGTCAGTGCGGCCCCGTATGTACGGGTGCCATCTTCTCTTGTCATGATAAAAGAATGAAATTTGGTTGGTCGCTCGTTCCTCTGTGTGCATATCGCCAGGCCCTTTGGCATACATAGCTGAGGAGGAATAAATAAAAAATACATAAATATATAATACACATTATATGAAAATTGTATCATTTAAAAAAATAAAACTTGGATACATACATGTACATCATAGTGGCCTTCATTATTAAAATGATCCTGTAAAGCCTGATCCTACTACAAATTAATCATTCCAATTTTGGGATAATTAACTTATGCTCATTCTATAGTAATGCACTATTTTTAATAAACTGTTTCATGAACTTAATTCAATGTCATTGTCATTGCTAGTTGAAGTTTGATTCTAGAATTTGCACAAATCCTGAAAAAATAAGGACACAACAAAGTATTACGCTGAGTGTTATCAAAATTATCAATGTCATTTCATGAATGCACAAAACGTGAATTCATCCAAATTACGGTAACCTGAAGTGAGGAGCTATAATGAAAGAAAGAATGAAATAACTGAATTACAGATGATGTTCAATGTAAAATGATTTGATATGCTTTCATTACTACTCCATCAAGATTGTAGCGCTTGCTTGTATAGAAATCGAGTTAAGGAAGGGAGAACATACGTAGACTACATTGAATAAAGCAAATATAATTATTGCCTCGGGTACATATTGGTTTTGAGTGATGTTTGGAATCTTAAGAGCGATGTGGATTCATGTGGGTGAACTGTCTCAGTTACAAAGCCTTATGTGGAAGAAAGACATTATTTCAGTAGATTTGACTGCATTTGTAGTGATATGTTGAGGTTAAAGGGGTACTGAGAGATTGCAGAGAAAATTGAAATTTGGAAAAAAATTGTTTCAATAGATAAGGTACATTTGTACAGGGCTCAAATTTCACCAAGGCCATTGCCGTGCCCTTTTGAGGTTTTGCCTTGGTGCCCTAGACCTTTTTTGTTAACTTTTAAGGTATTCTTGACCATTTATTGGCCTTGAAATTGGGTGCCCTCAAAAATTAAATTTGAGCCCTGGTAGGAACTCTGAAATGTAAACCTATGGGAAAAGGGTTGAATGATGATGCTAGATTTTTTTTTTGGTTGAAACAATTGGTGAGTGGTGATGATAATTTTGATGTAATGTACATCAAAATGACCAAATCATGAAATTGTACACGGAAGATGGCGAAACATACTTGTCTGAATGCCCAAGTATTACGTAGGAACAAAAAACTAATTTCCCTGAGGATGTATCTCTCACACGGCTGTTTGATCCCACATAATGTGTCCGTTTTATTCTGAGAACACCATAACTTGCTGGCCCAGTTCTGTTTTTAACTGATTCAAATACCTGAATATACTGGCCATCTTTTGTAGAAATTTCAGAACATTTGTTGGTGCCATTTCTGAGAAATAGAGCTTTGAATATTATTATTTACTATAATAGCGGCCTCATCGGCCACATTTCCCATAGAGTTACATGTAAAATATGTATCAAGTAGAAAATGCCGATAATTTAAAAAGGGCTCTAACAATTTTCTTTAAATTTTCACCGTATACTCTTATTCATTAGCACTACCTAAATCAGGTCAAACCATAAAAGGGCCACTATATAATCTTTTTTTATCCCATAATTTTAATTATAAATCGGACAGTCAAACAGCCGTGCTCAGTGCCCCTTTAATGTGTGATATCAATGGATGATTGTGCGTAGAGTGGCGTGTGGGCGAGATGATGAAGCGAGAGGAAAGATGTTAAGCTCCAGATGTAGTCTTTATTAAGTTATTTAAAGGTAATCACCAAGGTTATCCTGTCTTTTATTGCTAGTAGAGTTTAACAAAATGTGACAAGGGTATCTATCTATTGAAGCTGCACGATGCCTGAGGAGGGCCACTTACTCAGATATACACTTGTATCAGGTTCTCTGTGAAAACAAACGCAGGATAAGGCACACACAAAAAATGGTCTCAAAGCTTGCGAAGGCTTTAAAATCGGACGACACGCACATTTTTTTGTCTTCCTTTTTCTTTCTTCTTTTTACATTTTTTTTATTATTTGTGTGTCAATTTTTACTCTTACTATTTGCAACCGTTAACACTTTCTGATATTGGTTTTTTCTTTTTGAAATGAATGAATATTGTGATGTAGTTGTGTAAAGAACAATTGTGCAGTGTTTTTTGAAGAACTGAGTCATGTAAAAGTTTGAGAAAAGGAAAATCTGCCGATATTTTTAACATAAACTCGAAATAAAAATGTGTAGGGAAAAAAAATGATTTTACAATTTCCTGCATTTCAGAGGCGGTATTTTTTTTGTTTGGCCTAACCATAACCCAACAGGCGGTTTGCACAGTAGGAATAAAGCTAACAAGGGGAATCTGGGGAGAAATAATGACAGAAAAAATGGGGGGGGGGTGTCATCCCTGGGGCTCAAATCTGGGCCATCACGGTCTTAGACCAGGTGATCGTCAATCACGCTAGGGGTCTCACTCCCCCCTCCCTCCCCTCCCCAGGTAAGATGCCCCAAGTGCGGTGTATTATCAATGCTTACTTGCTCAAAATTTGAATATTATGATTGCCACACAATTAACATTGCCAATTTTATTCCTCACCATATTAAATCCATCATGGTCAAACGGATTCCAGTCGCCTATCGCTGGGTAGGTGTCGGCACTTGAGTGCCCACCCCCACGGTAAGATACTGAAGTGAAATGCTTCCTTGCACACCCAATTAGAATATTTTGAATGACACACAATTAACATCGCCAATTTGATTCCTAACCATATTAAATCCATCATGGTCAAACGGATTCCAGTCGTCTATTGCTGGATAATGTGTCGGCACTGTCAGCACTTGAGTGCCCCCCCCCCCCCCCCCCCCCCTGGGTAAGATGCTGAAGTGCAATGCTTCTTTGCACCCAATTTGAATATTATGAATGACACACAATTTACATCACTAATTTTATTCCTCACCATATTAACTCCATCATGGTCAAACGGATTCCAGTCGACGATCGCTGGATAATGTGTCAGCACTTGAGATTTGTACCCACGCAGTAACGGATGTATATGAGCCGAGTCTCCTGGAAGATAAAATAAAAAAGAGGTGCATATTTAAGTGTGGGTTTTCTATCTATATGATGTGATAGGCTTCCATCCAAGGGTTAAGTACCTGTGATTTATATCCGCAAAATACCAAATAATACGTTTAGAGTTGCGTTTAAAGACGATCAAGATGATATGGAGTGCATACATATTCAGCCTTAGGGACCGTTTATTATTTATGGTGGAGGGGGGGTTGGGTAAAATATAGGGGGGGTCATGTAACTTTCATATGTTGAAATAGGGGGGGGTTATGTAACTTTTTATTCTTAAACAGGGGGGGTTGTGTAACTTTTTTAAACTAAGATGGTGGTGATTAGGGTGATTTTAGAGGCTATTTTGGAGTGTAAATGCCAATTTTTTGTGCGCTTCGCGCACATTTTCTTACAACCTTTCAACTTCAAAACATGTAGGCTACTTATGATGACACTACATGTACTTTTGTACAGCAAATCTTATTTGTGCACGCCCTGCTCGGACGATCTGTTGGAAAAACACCTATATAAACGTCAATGGTTGAAAACATTAGAGCCATAAAAAACATGTTAATAGCCTAGGCCTATGTTCCAAAAACCAATTTGATTAAAAACAGTAATTTCTTGCATGCTTTTCACCTCGTCTCACTCTCAGCTCTGCACCAAAGCTCACAAGAATATTTCATACGTTTTTGTCTGGATGTTCTAACTTTTTTTCGGGTTATAAAGACTCACAAAACACCCAAAATGTATAAATATATGACAAATGTTCCGCCTCGCTACGCTCGCAATGTATGTAAGTCATTAAATTATTGGCCGTTCAGAGACACAACCAACGAATCCATGGACAAAAGAAAAATACATCCCCTAAGTATGTGACAAGTTGATTTTGAGGGGGAGGGGGGGGGGGGTATACAAATCTATTGGTTAGTAGGGGGGGTCATGTAATTTTCAGTTTCAGCTGTAGGGGGGTTAGGTAATTTTGACATACGAGTCTCGAATTTGTCCCAACCCCCCCTCCACCATAAATAATGAACGGTCCCTTACTTAATGTTTCAAGGTTTATAGGTTTATTATCCATAACATAGAAGGAGTAATAGGGAGGGGGTGCTCACGTTTATTTAAAGGTAGATGTTCCGATCACTTAAAAGTTTATTTTCCTATCAAAATATTTTGATATCAGAATAAACTCCATATTTTTCTCGTTATTTCGGTAAAATTTTTGGTGCATGATCCATTCCATTTAAATTTTATAGGCAAAAATTGCAGTTAATTACTGCCAAAGATGGTTAACCACCCAGCCAATTTTCAAGCCACCGTGTGTGTCTAAAATAGGAACCATTGGAGTTATGCAACTCAGACTTTGGATATGGGGGGGGGTTGGATGGGGGGGTTGGATGTGCGTGTGACGTCCCCAAAACCGACGCGAAAAATGGAGCTCAATAACCAACAGTACCAACCTCAAACGACTTGAATATGGAGGGGGGGGGGCACCAACCTTTAATATTTGTATTAACTCAACTGTAATCAAAACCAGTTTCAATATACATATGAAGAGGTATTTTGCAAAAGGGCTATGGTGCATTTTTTCAAAAAATGAGTTTGATATAGAAATGTATAGGGAAAAATCATATGTTTCAAGGAAACAAAGTCATTTTTTTCAAAAAGACCTACATCTCATTGTAAACAGCCATTGAAATTGTTGTTTTGTTGCAAAAAGGCCTGTATCCAGAATTAAATCGGGATACAGGCCCTTTTGCAACAAAACAACAACTTCAATGGCTGTTTACAATGAGATGTAGGTATTTTTGAAAAAAATGACTTTATTTCCTTGAAACATATGATTGTGACCTATACATTTCAATATCAAACTTATTTATTTGAAATGATTAAAATAAATGATTTTTTGTGTGTGGTATTTTTTCTTTATGTACAAACAGATGGAGTTTTGTTGCAAAAGGGCCTACATCCAAATTTTCAAAAAATGTAAACATGATTTAAAAAAAATTAAAAATAGCACATTTAAAATTTATTTCAATTTCTATTAGTATGTAGTGTATGGCCTACATCCAAATTTTCAAAAAATGTAAACATGATTTAAAAAAAATTAAAAATAGCACATTTAAAATTTATTTCAATTTCTATTAGTATGTAGTGTACCTCTTTCATAATCCATTCAGTTTTTCAATTGCTCGACTTGAATATTTAGAAACAGTTTTTTGACTTTTTCTCAATAATAGCCACAGTGGATGTAGGCCCTTTTGCAAAATACCTCTTCATATATTAAAGCTAATTATTATACAATAAAGTCTAATATTAAACGAGAGGTAAAAACTCATCACTGCTATCAGGTCAAGGTTGTATTTATAGTCACGCATCAATGACTGCCTTCTATTTGGCAATATACAATTTATTCACCTAGATATCGGAGATTAAGTTCGCAATATTTTCTGACCCTGATTCTGACCTGTGAAGAATGCATTGTAAGATGGAAATTAAGTGAGAGATATCAAACAAAGAGACAATAGCACTAGAAGTAAGCAGAGGGCTTAGCACGCAATTAGCAAAGGCCAAAAGTTGTGAATTGGGTCGTAATTTTTTGAATTACTGGTAATTATCTTTGCAAAAACTACACATCTAACCAAACATGGATGTCTAAATCTGCAAACCAAGTAATTAGCAAAGCGTAAGGCCTCAATTATCTCCATTATTGGGGATTATTATCTTAACTTTACACACTTCAATCCAAACATGGATAATACTTTAGATAGGGCAAAATGTAAACAGAATATTCTGCTTAGGCAAAAAAGAAAGAAATTGTTTGGTTATCCTCGACCGCCCGCTCATCCCTTTAGTGCCGCCTCATTTTGTATAGAACTTATTTTCAAGTCCAAAACATGATCTTGGATGAACCATATTTGAGTTTGACCCGAAATATCCCACATAATACCCATGACCCAAAGCATAGCACTGGTAACTTATAACTTAAGATCCTAATAGGCGAAGAAAAAAACACCTGTTTTACGGGCCCGACCGAAAAAAATAAGAAAACAAATTCTCAAACCATGTAAAATCAGCCGTTTTTTTTGGCCAAAAATCTGTCGACAATTTTTTTTCAGAAAAAAAGAAAAGAAAACTTGACCGATCATACTTGACAGGTCCGTCTGCCTGTAAAACAGGGGTGTTTTTTTCGAGGCATGTTCATTTGAGCACCCCTCCTTTTTAAAGGAATTTTTATTTCTTACCAGATCAGATGAATGTGAACTAAAATCGTAAATTTTCTGACTTGAAAAAAAAATCAATATTTTTTATCATTCTATTGTTATATATTATGTAAAAGGCAACACATATCTTGCCATATTAATGATAATTTACTGAATTTAGATATTTTTTTAAATGATAAATGAAGTGTATAAAGTCTTTGTTGTTTGACCCGGGACTTCATTAATTGCTTGACTCTCCCTTGAAATTTAAATAAAATTAAAAAATTAAAATAATAAACGCCCCAGTTGTGTGGAGGACAACCAACACAATTTGTTGTTGGCCTAATCAAGCGGTTAGCATTTAACAAAATTCAAAACTGTGATTTAGGACACATTTATTTGTGGCTATTTTCAACAATAACATTTTAACAACCAGTGACAATCATAGCAACAACACTTCTACATAAACATAAACATAGAAGTAATAAACCGGGCCATTACCAGTGAACACAGACCCTTTAATTCCACAACAAAGTAATTAGCACAACCCAAAGTTGTGATTTAGGTCACAATTATCAGCGATTATCTTCCCAGCAACTAAACAACGGGAAGTAATTAACAATTGCCACACGGAACATGAATCTTTGAACTTGTTGTAATCTAGGCTGATACCTTTGCCACGGACAGTCTTTATGACAGGTCCCAGGATGACAGGTACATCAGATGTATAGGCGTACATATTTGTGTTGCTGACACTTACACCAGGGGGGGGGCTCAATATTTTACTTGTTGTAATCTAGGCTGATACCTTTGCCACGACAGTCTTTATGACAGGTCCCAGAATGACATGTACATCAGGTGTATAGGCGTACATATTTGTGTTGCTGACACTTACACCAGGGGGGGGGGGGCACTCAATATTTTACTTGTTGTAATCTAGGCTGATACCTTTGCCACGACAGTCTTTATGACAGGTCCCAGGATGACAGGTACATCAGATGTATAGGCGTACATATTTGTGTTGCTGACACTTACACCAGGGGGGGGGGGGGGGCTCAATATTTTACTTGTTGTAATCTAGGCTGATATCTTTACCACGACAGTCTTTATGACAGGTCCCAGGATGACAGGTACATCAGGTGTATACAAGTATATATTTTTGTTGCTGACACTTACACCGGGGGGGGGGGGGGGGGGGTTCATAATGTTAGATGGGTACGAATCATGATTAGCCACACAACTTATGTGTATGTGAAGACAGATTCAACAAGATTTGTAATATTGTGAGTTGATATCATTGTCACTGAAATGGGTACATTCTGTACAGCAGGCATTCTCAACTGGTGGCGCGCGCGCCACCAGTTAGGGTTAGGCGCATCAAGGCATCCTAAGTGGCGCGAGAGTGGTTAAAATTTGTTTTAAAAACAAAAATCATATCATGATATAGCCAGATTTCAATCATAGGCCTATGACGGTCAGATGTATAAATACAGCAATTTTTCATATATTATGCTGCCTATACATATATGTTCAAATTTTTGAAATTAATGTTATAAAGGGAATTTTGCCATTGTAAATTCTAACAAAATAAGACCAAGTGGAGCTTCAATAAGTTGGTTACTAAAATGTGGCGCATCAGTAAATCTAGTTGAGAAAGCCTGCTGTACAGCTTATATCGTCAGCGCTTCGATAATTGCCTAACTCATTTTTTCTAGTTTTTAGAAAACAACAAAAATATGAAAAGTGAGTTAGGCAATTATACTAGAAGCAGGCTGACGATATGTTGAATAGCACCATGAATAGTGCAGTGAATATCAACAGGGGTAATAACTATTGGATAGAATTAGGTTGGGGATATACCTGTAAGTGAAATGTGGCTTGTTATAGGTCTAATACACATTAATATGACCCCTTTTAAACATTTGACATCATTATTACAATCTGCCTAACTCACAAGGCTGACTTAGGCAGAATTGAAATTGTGCATTTATCAACACTTTTAATTGGTCAATGACTTAGGTATTATTACAGCATGTGCATAATGTAATGAAGTCGTGATTTATGCAAAAAGATAAATTTCGCTTAAAAGTGAGTTAGGCAATTATCGAAGCAGGCTGACGATATAAAGGGGTCTACTTTTACTATTTGGACGCACTTTGCAGTATAAATGTTCAATGAGTACCCTCATTCCAGGACTATGCACTCTTGCCAACACAATTATTGCAGACTATTGATTGTGTGTATGAGTGATATAACACTTTATCTATATCTGTCCCATCCAATAATCCTAGCATGATATCTCTTATATCATCATTGTCTTAGAGAATTGACAAATGTCATGATATTGAACCACTTGAAATCTGTGCCACGTTCCAGGTTTTAAATTTTTTTGGGAGCGAGTAAGACAGAGACTGAATTTATTAAACTCACAACATTTAATATAGGAGCAGGGTGATGGGTGTAGAAATACATGAAGAGTAAATGGTGGCCATGTAATACATTTCTGTTGAGAACATGAAAATGCATTGATATGGCGGTGCAGTTCTCTGGGCTTTTCTTAAGGTCCTTCCCTTCTGCCTAAATAATATGCCATGTAAGGCCAAACAAAGAAGGTCTGTCTCAGAAACCCATCCACATTGGTATGTGAAATGAGCTACGGCGCGTAGGTCTATGCGCTGAGGGCTAAAAACCTTTCTTCTTCTTTTTAATTGTTTTTTAAAAAAAAAAAAAAAAAGGTTTAAAAAAATTCTCTGTAAAATCGCACAGCACTTGGCTTATTTGCAAAATGTTTCTGAGACAGACTTTCTTCTTTGTTTGACCAAACATCAGATAATTGAAGGAGTCTATTGGAAGGCACAATTAAACAGGTCATGCTTCTCTTGGATGGATTAGTTTGGGTGTAAAGCAGATGAAATATCATTGGGCAATTGGTCTTGATATATAACATTAATGACAATCATGCCCGATGTCGTATTCAGAGGGGTAACACATGATTGTTCCAGGAGGTTGAAATAACCCCTATTTGACGGCGTTTCAAGGACAATTTTCTCATTTGATCCCCCTTTTTTGTGCAAAAACAAGGACATTTTTGCCTGGAAAAACACCCCTTATTTTACCATTTCAAGGACACTTTCTAAATAGGCCCTCTTTTTTGCACAAAAACAAGAACATGTTTGGTTCAAAATACTCCCTTTTACAATTCATGTTCAAAGGAGGAGACAGTGGGTCTTCAAATAAGATAGGCGTACCAGGTTTTTTTCTTTTTCGCGGGTATAGCTTAAAAAACAACAGCAATAAAAATCAATTCTCAATTTCCTATTAATAGGTTAATTTTCATGCAAATACCAAGTTCATTAGATATACATTTTGTTATTTTGAAATTCTACATGATGAAATCATACTGTAGTGAAATAATATATTCCATGTTGATGTTGCCTTTCTCATAATACAAATTAAATTAAAACATGGAATGATTGTTTGATAAAACAACAATGCTTTCATGAAAACCAAAACACTGAGTGTTTTTACAGAAATTGTCAATTAACTATGTTCAAAATCTCTATCTTTCCATACGTATAGATATATTATGTGCAATTTCTATAAAAATTGCACCATCTTATAATTTAGAATGATGAAAAAGCTTTGAAGTAAAATAACAAAGCTCTCTAAACTAACATTGCAAAATCTCCTACTTGCTCATGTCTAAATGTGGGCATGATGATTGTTTGACAAAACAACAAAGCTCTCGCAAAAAAATAAAAATGCAAAAATTAATCAAGTTGGCTTCCTTTTAGTATACCCAACCATTTTAGTTATTCACTGTACTTGTATGGGTTGCTCTAACAGAGGTCCATATCAAAATAATGTAATGGTAGGGTATTCTAAGGGAATAGAAATCAACTAATTCTCTATGAACTGCCCTTCTCTGCTACTGTTTGATAACATAATATTTAAACTCTCCTAAAAATAAAATTGCAAACTGCTTGTTAAATATTTTCAATTTCTAAATGTGGAAATGAAGATAAGCTTGGCAATAACCCATTTGGCTTGACCCTTGACTTGTGCGCTATCTCAAATCTGAGGGTTTGTATTGTGCCGCAAAGCCCGATCTTCCATAGCTGCCAGTTGTTATACTTCATATTCTATATGCTACACCATTGACATAGATTGTAAGTAAGGCCAAGAAAAATAATAAGTTGTGTTGCCCTCAAGTGCCAAAAATTTAAAATCAGGTCGGTCGGTCGGTCGGAAATCCTTCTTTTTTTTCAAAATGTTTTTCTTCTATTTCATTTTTTCATTTTTTTTTTTGGCTGAAAAATATATGGTTTATGTCAAGACAAAATTGATATTTAGGCCCATATGTCAATTTAACTAATGTTTCTAGTGTGACAATAGTCTAAAAAACATTTATTTAAGCTTATTCATTTCAAGCAACAAATAGACACTTTAAAAAAAATAAAAAAAAATGTGACCATAGTTCTACGATTTTAGGGTAGGGTCGGTCGATGAGGGCAACTCAACTTTTTATTTTTCTTGACCTAATACAGGGCAGCTATTTATGCCTCATGTTAATGTTATGAGAAAGGCCATATCTACAAAAGCTTCCATGTGTTGTTAATTCCTCTATTATGATGTCAAATACAACCTAACAATGGCAGCCATTGCAGATAAGTCCTTATGGCACTAACACCTCAAAATATTTCCGTTGCTGGTATAAAATCATATTAAGGTTTCTATTGATTTAATGCCAGACAAAATGGACCATATCCAATATCATGTTGGACCGGGAAAATAGTGCTTGGTTTTCCTTCTCATAAAGCCTCAGTCACTATTATACTCCAGTCTTCCTCTGGACATCAGTGACGTAACTTGACAGGCGCAGCATTCCCACACGCATATGTATCTTCCGTCTTTCTATGCACGTGTGTATATTGCAACGCCTCGAGTAGGCGCGCGCGTTTATGTGCTGCAATCAGTCAATTTAGCAGTTACATAAATCAATAAATCAATCAAACAATCAACCAGCCAATCAATCAATCAATAAATAAATAAATAAATAAATATCAAATATCGCACACAGTTTTAAATGGCAATCAACAAACCAATATTTTAGATTTCAATCAACCAACCAACCAGCCAATCAATCAATCAATCAATCAATCAATCAATAAATAAATAAATAAGAAATATCGCAAATAGTTTTAAATGGCAATCAACAAAACAATATTTTAGATTTGGTCTAAACTGATGCGCTCTAGTGATTTGGTTGGGATTTTATAGAGCAAAGAGAGATAGATGTTCCATACGGTGGATAGTTCATTGAACGATTGAAGGTTGGCTGGATGTTGCCGGCTGAGAGACAGAGAGCGGCTGAGTCATAGATGATGAGATTGGGAATTGGAGGGTGGGGCAACCAACAATGTTCCCTAATATAATTTATTTTAAAACATGATCCGAAAAAATCTAACATAACATACCTAAATCAATGTTATATCTCACTCGTAGGCATTTGTGTGCTATATAAACATATTTGTCCTGGGGAGCTCTGATGGGGTAAGGTCTTTCGTTCAATATTTAAACAACTGATGTTATGGACTGGGGGCACTATTTGTATTTAGGGTGATCAAAAAACCTATCTACCCTCCATGTAAGAAGTAATTTCAGGAGTTTAATAGTACCATTATGTTACTGCATTCTAATAACAGGGCTATGATAATGATTTATTTTTGATACAAATTCAAAACCATCTTTATACTATCAACATTAGATTCAAATGGAAAAGTATGGATTGCCGTATCATATAACTCTCAAAGCTTGTAAGCTTTCATTTCACGGCTATTTGATCCCATATAATTTGTCCGTTTTATTCTGAAAACACCGTAACTTGCTGGCCCGGTTCTGGTTTTAACTGATTAAAGTACCTGAATATACTGGCCATCTTTTGTAGAAATTTCAGAACATTCGTTGGTGCCATTTCTGAGAAATAGAGCTTTGAATATTATTATTTACTATAATAGCGCCCTCATCGGCCACATTTCCCATAGAGTTACATGTCAAATTTGTGTAAAGTAGAAAATGCAGATAATTTGAAAAGGGTTCAACAATTTTCTTGAAATTTTCACCGTATACTCGTATTCATTAGCGCTACCTAAATCAGGTCAAACCATAACGGGCCACTTATTAATCTTTTTTTATTCCATAATTTTAATTATAAATCGGACTGTCAAACAGCCGTAATTTGAGACTATTTCACATAATGAAAGTTACACTAAAGTAAGCCTCATTGGCTCACTCATGCACCCTGTAATTTATGCAGGGATCAATGTGCAGCTTGAACCTACCCTCCTCAAGCATTCACCTGTATTCACCTTTCTTCAGGATAAGTTAGGTCAAGATTAGGTCTATCCTGCAATTTGTAGGGTGAAGATTCACCTTAGTGCACCATGTTCGTTCAATAGTAATATGTGGGATAAGTTGAAATATAGGTGAAGATTCACCATAGATTCACCTGTCCAATGTATAAATTAGTTCAAGATTCACCTCTCCAAAAATATTACTAGGCAAAGATTAGGCGTCTTATCTTTGACTAACCTTGAGGAGGGTAGGTTCAAGCTGCACATTGATCCCTGCATTAGAGCAGATGCAAGCTTTCTTCTCTCAAATAATATGCTGTGTGTGATCTGATAGAAGAAAGCCACAAAATACATGGTCAATACCTAATTCAACTAAATTGTAAGCATGGTAAGGCCAAAACCCCAAAAAAGTATTGTTGTCCTCCACAGCTTTCAGAGAGGAGGGGCGGGCGGGCGGATTTACTTTTTTTTTAATTTTCTTATACCAGCTCAAAGTTCAGCCAACAAGAAGTTGTAATCACTCCAAGAGTCGCACATATATGTTATAAACACTTAATTTAATATTCAATGCCATTTCAAAAACAAACAAAAAAGAAGAAGAAAAAAATCAGGAAAAAAATCGGAAAAAAAAAAAATCGGAGCGGCCCTAAATCTGACGAGTGGGCGGTCGAGGACAACATTACAATTTTTGTTTTGCCTAGCCTCTAACCATTAACCTTTTGCAAGATGTGTTGTTATCAATCATAATCATCTTAGGATGGCCATACAATGAATTCATTCAATTCAACAAATGAAACAAATTTTGTTCCTGTTTTGATACTTAAACCAAACAGAATTGAGTGATTCAAACCAAAACTGAAAGTTCAATATTTTGAGGAAATCCAAGAAGATCTGTATCCCTGAATGGAGAATTAAGTTAATTAATTTGCAATCACCCATTATATACTCTGTACAGTTTCATCATTAGAAGTAGGTGATGAAGTTGAATGACGTAAGTTCCACCCAGAGTAAAAAATAGTGTATACTACTATTAAGTACTACATGTAGTACACCAAGTAGGGTATAGTTGGTCTTTTTGGGAGTCACTTGAAAAAAGGGGTGGGCACTTATAAAGGGCATAGGTGGTATTAGGGATAACAGGATAATAACACCATAATACTAATTCACACATTGAATCAGATTATTGTCGGCACTTAACATAAATCCCCTTCATAGTATTTCATAACAATACCTTTGTATTTTTTGCTAATCATACATAATAATTACACGTCAAGGTGTGAAAAGTCCTGCAGGAAGCGATTAGCGGCATTTATTGAGACAAAGGGCCAATGTAAACCCGTTGCAGCCAAGGGGAAAATTTGCTATTTTTTTCAAAACTCAATGGTTTACCACTGTGTATTGCTCATGAATAGTTATTTGATCCGACCATATATCAGATAGAGCTTTATTATTTCCCCAAAACAATTATTCTGGTAAATATGAAACCATATATTGCCTAGTAATTTAATACTATAATACAGTTTACAAAATTTCTTTCAAACTTAGTATTTTTACCATATCAACTTCAGAATAAGCTATACATGTAGGTTAAGAGCTTAACAGGTTTGCCGCCGGACAAGTTTAAAACTGTCAAGTTTTCGTCAGGATTAGCTCTGACTTCTTCAGGACCAAACTATTATAAGCACAACATAGAGATTGCCATTTCTCTATATATCATCATTTAGGAAACAGAATAAGCCTTTTAACATTTGTAATGCCAATGCCATGCTTATTTTTATCATAAATACTAGAAAGCAAGGGATTTCTAAAAAACTATTTCAAATTTCAAATGTGTGTCCAGTGTTTATGTTTTTATGCAATGCAACTTACTATAAGGTGAAATATACCTGGTGCTTGGTTTTTTTATGAGAAATATAACATGCAATTTCACCAGAATTTCACTGTACTTAATATTGCTATTTAAAATTTAAATAGCAGTATTAAAAAAGTACAGTCCTATATGGTTGGTTGGTTCGGTCCTGTCATGACTGACAGCTCGTGACCTTACAGATACTACGCCACAAATAACGATTTTCAGCAAAGGAGTAACAATCACGGAGAGGGTGTCCAGTAATCAATTTTATTTGGTCAATCCACCGGGAACGAGGTCTGCCTCTCTTGCGCTTCCCTTCAATCATGCCTTGCATGATCATCTTCTCTAGGTTGTTACCCTTGCGACGTGAGATATGGCCGAAGTAGCTCAGCATTTGGGTGTTGATAACATGAAGAAGTCGTTTAGACACCCCTATTTCTTCAATAATACTGGCATTGGTCCTTCTCATTGTCCATACGATACGAAGCATACGCCTCCAACACCACATCTCGAAAGCAGCTATTCTGTTTTTGTTAGCTTTGGTTAGGGTCCACGTCAGTCCTATATGGATCTATTTAAATCTACTAGCGGTGTCACTATTTTCTAAAGAGCTCAGATGAAGAATGAATGTACTATAAATTGTACAGCATTTGAAAATGACAAATTTAAATCACGAAGAAAATATGATAAGAAATCAAATTGTACTTTTGGTCATATTTTCACAAGTACAGATTAGTATTTTATGTCATCACATAAAGCCAGAGCTTTTTTCCCTACATATCAGTGGTCTTATTGCAAAAACATTTTGATGAAAATGAAGATTAATCACATTTCGCATCTACACTCATCAAATATTATCCTCCTCTCCTCCTCCATGCCCATATTTAAGTTTATCTCAAATATGAAATCTTGAAGATGGATTTTTAAATCAGCCCTCAGCTATAATTGAGCAAGGAGGACAACCAATATTAGCATCAGTCCATTTAAATAGCAGATATACATCTATATCCGACATAGTAATTAAAGTTAAGGGCTTTATACTATGAAAAAGTCTGTGTGTTTTCACACACAAATTGTTCACACTTTTCTAAATAAATATAAACAAGCCCATGTGTTGTTTAAAAAAAATCACAATTTTGAGTACCTTTACCATGTTTACAAAGACCTTAAACTTAATCAACAACATTTGTGCTCTTTTATTTTTACGTAACAGTCGATGACAGCGAGCAAAAATATTCATGAAATACAGTAGCGTGAACATTTCTATTTTAACAGTTTCTTTAGTAACCCCATCTGCCTTGATTTGCTTAACCCCCTGAGAACTACCGGCCGATTGGTTAAAAAGATGGATACATCATTTATTGCACCAATGAGAGACATTGTTAGAATAATTGTATCCCTGATAAAGATGGGAGTGAAACATTTTACAGGCTGCATTGAATTGGCTATTCATATGAGTACATCTTGTAATAAACCAATCAGAACCACTGTAAGATAGACAGGTAGACCCCAGGGGGTTAAACGCTTATCATACCATCGCCACTCTTTATACTATTTTGAAATTAATTTCACAACCCGCTAAAACAAGAATCAATTAATTACGACAAAATATCATTTCCTGGGTCGTGAATACAATGCCTCAGTGCATAACATAGTATTAAAGCTTGTGACATATGTACCTTTAATTTGTGTCAGGTTTCTAATTTCCTATCCAATTGTGTTGTTGTACATGGTACCCACACACTACTAGTAGTATAGTGGTCATTTTCGCGCGATGACATTTTCACGCTTTGCCTTTTTCAGCCATTTTGCTTGTTTTTAAATTCGCGATTCGAAAGTTCATTACATAGACTTATACACAAAATAAATATGTTTGCGTGTTTTATTTTCGCGGTAGCTGCTTGGAGCGTGAAAAGTGTGAAGATTAATGTAGCGCGAAAATGTTCACGTTTACAGTATTTGTAAATCCCAAGGCACTTTTATTTATATTCCTGGATTTTCAGTAATGCAAGCCTTGTCTGAAAATGGCAGCAAGGTTTACAACATCCTTTTTACATATTTTCAGGCTACTGCAACAGTGGATATTTTTACGGTCATGAATGTTTGCATTCTCCCAAATTTAAACAAGTCTTGATTTTGCTAAATTCTCAGTTTTGTGTTCCATTAAAAAGACCTTACACACTTTTAAAGACACATATTCACATACATGTACTTAATTATATTGGAAGTCTGTTAGTGTTTTGGGTACAAAAGCTTTAAGTGGTGCGCAAAAATGTCTTCTTTTATGATATTATTTTACATATTTTCAGGAAGGTACGGCACTCTGCGCTACATACAGCCGTGGTAGAACAATGAACTGCTATGAACTATGCTGCACTATAGAGCAGTGGCAGCACCACGGTATTGCATGGGGGCACATTACTAATACCACCCTATGTCACAATCCTTTCTAAATTCACTCTAAAACCATAATTTTGAAGTAATTAGGAATCGTATCTCTCTGTAACTCAGAATATATGTATGATTTATGCTCAGAAATGTACATCTGCAAGAAAATTGACTTTCTAAAAAAAATCATGAATAGAGGGCGCCCCCTGGAAAAGATCACATAATATGCCTTTAATGTCACTAAAAAAAGACTAACTTCAATTCAGTCAGGCAGCCTAGAAGTGGGGCAACGAGGGAGATGGGAGGGGGTAAAAAAAATTGAGAATAATCACGATGTCTTAATTGACGCCCTATACATAGCCATCCGTTCTGTCCGCAACGTTACAGCTTTACGTGACAAAAGCAGGAAAACAGGTTAGAGTCACGCTCTAACGCTGCAATGCATGGTGTTGATTCACAATCTCTCCATAGAGACGTATGTGCACATTTCCTCCCAATCATCCTTCATTGATGAACTAGTTTGGAATTCAAACAAATAGCACGCGCACCTCACCAATGCACAAGAGATTTTGATTCGGCCCATAACACCACATCGAAGTCCTTCCAACTGCAAACCACCAGAATTGCCAAAAGGCCAGCATGGCTTAGGTAACCCTTTCCGCCCTTACATATTGTAGAATGAATGTAATCCTTAGCTTTCATACAATTCATTTGTAAGCTCTCACCTTTCCATAAACATAAAGGTGACATCGACACCAATTTGCGGTGCCGAGAGATTTGGCTTCGTCAAACCGTGCATACATAACGGGGTGAAAAGTGAAATCTAAGAATATAGGGAGTGTATTAATTGCCTTTACACTGGCAAGCTTACAAGAAAAAAGACTCCACCCATCTCCTATTCAGCCCTTTTATGGCAAAAGAATGTATCTTATATGTAGTTTTCTAAAAGTATACTTCCTTTTAACATGATCAAGTTAGCTTTTTTTCTTCATAAATTATGTAGTGGTAAAAGGCAGTATATTACTTTTATTGTCTTTACAAGTTGCAACCTTTTCCTAAGTGAGGATAATTGAACCAATACATGATAAAAGGAAGTATATCATTAGGAAAGTACATATAAGATACATCCTTTTGCCATAAAAGGGCTGTATTAACCAAAGCCAGTAGAATCCAAACATCTCGAGGCTCTGTGAAGTTACAACAACACCCGCTAATATTGTAACTATTTGTCAACGCAAGTGTTCTGTTTTCCTCGTGGAAATCCGACATTAGGAAAGTCAGCAACTGAAGGGGTTTGGGATAGTTCAACAAAACAATGGCATGTAGTTCGACATTGCTAATTCAATAAAGCGTGTAATTCTTGCCTCAGTGCTTTGTTAAGACATGTAATGAAGCTTAACCTAGATTGTATGTGCATTGATTTATCTCTGTATTTTATTAGATTTCACCCTCATAACCATCAAATATTTACCTGGGGCTCGATACAATTTCATGGACAACCTTTCGTAAAATAAAGAGATTTTTTTTAAAAGAAGTTTCTAATAGATCAGGAATGATTGAATCAGGCTTCTGCCTTAGTTATCATATTTTCTTTTCATAAACTCCTCGAAAAAATAACAACGATCGGATGATATATTACGCATAAGAGCTTGATTTAACCGCAGTTTGGGATTTTTTCCTATTTTCCATTCTAAAAAATAATATATAACCACTCTTATACTTCCTTGACCACAAAACGAATGATTATTTATAGAATGTGTTGATATGATAGGTGGTCATATAAAATAGCTATAAGAGAGGTGTTGAGATTGACATTAGGCCAAGTAAAAAGAATTCAAGTTGATCGCCCTCTTCCACTTTTTTTGTTGTTGCGAATGTATTATATGTTTTTTTAATTATAAAAGGTCGCGATTTGCATAGAAGTTCAGATGGCTGTGCCTTTCAACTGTATTCAATCAACACCTCATTCTACTAATGCCTCAAATTAGCACCAGCCCAAAGATTTTTTACTCTATGGTTGCCAAGTTCGAGCTCCTGGTGTTTTCCTAATTTTGCACAGCAAAGAATAAGACAAGGAGTAACCTTAGTTCAGAAAAGAAAAACCTGCTGGTCAAGTAATTCCACATTTGCTCAATTTGACAGTACAATAACTTTTGGTGTTCTATTCTACATATATATAGGGATAAGGTGACAGGGAAAATCCTGTTCTACAGGCCTGATGACTCACCCTTTTGTTTTCAATTTGACATTTATTTATTTTGATTTTTTTTTTGAAATGTAGAATTTGTTTGTAAAATTAACCAACATTTTCACGAAAATGTCTGAAAAACGAAAGCAAAATTGATCGACCCTACCATTACCAGATCGACCCTACCGATTGTACAGGGTGTATCAAAAAAAATAGGACACTTTTTCATGACGGTGTAATACTTGTTATAATCAATGGACCATGACTAATTTAGTCTCAATGTAAAGCTCAATTAATTATTATGATATCCTGAAAATATGAGATCAATCCGATGAAAAATAAGAAAACTAGCATCATTTGCGTAAACCATGAGATTTACTGGTTTGTACAATGGGATTTACATGTATAGACCAGTAAATAACATGGTTTACGTTTCAATACGTTACAATAATTATAAACATAAAAAATAATCTATCAGTCAATAGCAAAGATTAGTTTGGTAATCCATTTAATTCTGGCACAAATCAATACTGGCTAAATAATCCACAAATCAGATGCGTGCATATTCTGTGCAAATTAAAAAAAGGTTCTCGAACCCACTGTAGATGGTTCATTAGCATGATAAGATATAGAATTGGTATAAATAGTGTGTGCGTTCATGTTACTCTACTGTTACTGTGTGAATGACCATTGTACATACTACAAAATAGATTGCCTTGCCTAATAGGTCACAATTTCCTTAATTAATGATGGATTTTTCTCATCTTTTCAGGATTTTATCTTTATCGGTTGTATTTTACATTAAAATAAAAATTGGTCATGCTTCAGTGATTTAACAAGGATTTAAACCATCATCAAAAAGTGTCCTAATTTTTTTGATACACCCTGTATTTGGGATTTTTTTCTCGCTTAATTCAATATGTATAATTGCAGAGTCTACATGAAATATTTCTTGGACCTAAATTGTGTCCACTTGGGGTCAATGAGAAAGTATGGGCGTCTTCTGATACCAAAATCATAAAATTACGATGGGGAAAGGTGCACAATTGGGTCAAACATCTTTTATTACAGGCTTGCAGACTTCCAATAACATGAATACAGGGTGTATCAAAAAAAATTAGGACTCTGTTTCATGACGGTGTAATTCTTATTATAATCATTGGGCCATGACCAATTTAGTCTTAATGTAAAGCCTATTAGTTATTATGATATCCTGAAAAATATGAAAATATGAGATCAATCTGATGAAAAATAAGAGAACTAGCGTACTTTGTGTCTCATCCTATTTCAGTCACAATCCCATATATATGATATGATATGATATGATATGATATGATATGATATGATATGATATGATTTTATTGGCACAAAATCGCGACCCAAAGGCCGAATTACATTGCACAGGAAAGCAAGGAATACATATAAACAATTCAATACACAAATAGACAACATACTGGGCAGGAACATGGCAAACAACAAGGGACAAGGCCAAATACAGGATATGCGAAGCAAATTATGGGAGATCACTGTTGATCAACTTCACATAATAAGGAATGGGGCTTTCAGCATATCTGTTTGTGCGAGCACGAGGCTGGGTGAGTTCGGCATTGTATATATATCTTGTCAACTACATTTAAGGCTGAGTGTTTTAGTATAATAAATTATCAGTAGCAAAAAAAATATATATATATATATATATGGACGGTCAACATGTATTTTTCTTTTATTTGGCCATAACCTTAGTGGATAACGAATCAGATGTTCATGTAATTGTCTTTATCAAGGGACATGAAACTAAACTCAATCACAGTCACATGATATCTGGATCTATCTACCAGCCCAGGGATATCGCATACCATAATGCTCGCTGCAAATTCCGTTATCTGCAGACTTAATTTTCAGATGGTTCGTATCATAAAAGAACCACCAAATCTTAATGACTCTATGCACATTTACATAGGATTTGTGCAATTCATTTTGAGAAAGGCGATACACACACAAGAATTTGCAGGAAATGTGCTACTGGCAAAATGATAATCGACCAACACCAACATCTTCATGATTCATGCTGGACAAATTTACCTGGTTTGTGACAAACTTTGTGCGAAAATGTCTGCAAAATTAACAATATAATAACGCAAAATCCTTAGAAATGGGTATCACTTTTTCCAAAATCACCCTTAGAAATGGATAGGGGTTTTGAATCTCCAGCGGCACACCCCAGACCAAACCAAATTTGAGTACCTCCCCCCCCCCCCCCCCCCCCCCCCCCCCCCCCCCCCCCCCCCCCCCCCCCGGTGGCTCCAAAACCCTTGATGTCATCAACATGAATAGAAATGGAACATTCCATGCTGAACATCTATGATAATCTTGACATACACCTCACCAGGTGCTTCATAGCATAGCTATATCACCTCAAGTCTTGGAGTGAAGCAAACTTATTACCACCAGGTCAGGTAGCAGCAGGGAGTTTTAAACATTGGAATCACATGGTGAATGTTATTACCAACGTCATTAGGCCAAATTAAATTAATTGTTTGTCTCAAAGCTCCCGCGCGCGTTAGTTTATTGGTGCGCATTAGGAAAAACAAAAATCTGAAAAAAACTTCTTTTTTTTTTGAAAAAAAAACCAAAACACCAAAATGTCACCGATTTTTCAGATTTTCATTGATCAGATCATCTTAAATACAAAAGTTCACTTTTACAAGGATTTCAATATTTTATATTTAAAAAATAAAATAAAAAAACTTGAAAAAAAACCGCATTCCGCATTAGTTTTACAACAGGAGAGGAGCTTTGAGACAAACAATTAATTTAATTTGGCCTTACTGGTATCACATGATGAGTTGCTGTTCAGCTGCCAATGTAGACCTTCATTCAGGAAATACATGAAGTGTACTTTATTTAATACAGCACCCTGGGCACGTGCCACTAGCATAAAAAGGTAGATGGCTCATTCCATGAAGTTGGGGCATTTGTTAAAATAGCAGAATTTGGTACTTTAGGCAGCTTATAAACTGTTTTACTCTATGTGTATATCAAAAAAAAAAAGTGTCCAAAAACAGTACTAGGTTATAGTATTGAGCCATGAAAAAAAAAAAAAAAATCGACCCTTCCTTGAAGAAAAAATAAATAAAAAATGAGGTGGTGTCCAAGACCATTTTTGCTAAAAAACGTGACATGGAAAACACAACAATTAATATGAGTTTTATGTAAGCAAAACTATCATAGAATTGCTTGGAAATCGATTTGATTAATAAAAGATACATGTATTCATAGTTTACTGACCAAAACACCTCGTCACGCTGGACTGATTTTTCACCCAAGCAACATGAAAATTGCCTTTCCGATGCTACGCACGGTGTCCACAAAATATACACGTGTAGCATCGGGAGTTTTCATTGCTGAATGGGGGTAGTTCTCTATCATACATTTTTTAATTATTTTCCAAAATTAAGAGCATTTATCAATTGAAAACTATTGCAAATGAGAATAAATTTCATGAAGACCATTCCATATATTCATGAAAAAGTATACCGTGCCGTGTGCATGGTGTCCTAACCATAAAATGTAGCATCGTGATAAACATCCTATGCAATTTGTGGGAATCCCCCCCTGGAGATAAATAAAACATTCCATATTTCTTTTTGTAAGGATAGAGGTCAATAGCTATCAGGTTTGTTTGGAATTTGCCACATGTGGGCTAGTTTTATCAAGGTTTCAGTCGCTGGTGTCCCGTTGTAGCATCGGGACTTTTATGTAGCATCAAAATGTAAACATTGGATAGTTTTGTGAATGGTAAGTGCGATTGTAATTATTTCTTAATGTTGCTTGTATGTCTGTATTTATTAATGCATTTTTATTGAAAGGGAAACACTGAATCAGAATTTTTTTTCATGTTATGATATTAATTTTGAGTCACGGACGCCATAATAATTTGGCGTCCATGTAGCATCGGGCATAGCATGGGCAATATTTTGCATTGGGTATCGTTATAGTTCGTTGAAATTGTAATTTTTTTGTAGAATCACATCATTAATAAACTTTGAAGTTAATAATGAATTAGTTTTTGCTCTTTTAATGCTAATAATATAGCTTACCAATACGATGCTACATGGACACCATGTCCATGTAGCATTTCATAAAATTTGCCTAATTAGACTAAAACAATTACTCCATTCGAAATTATTCATCACCCAAAACATTCAAAACATTGCCTACATTTTACTACACTTTACAGAAAAAAGGCATATTATGAGAGATGTATATCTAATGAAATATATTAATACACAATGCTACATGGACACCATTTCCATTAGCATTTCACTGAATTCACAATAAACATTCCCTTATTTTAGTTTTATTTACTATAAATAAAACAAATAATTGTAAATCATTTAAGTTCTCTATCCTTTGCTATTCTTTTTCATGTTAAATGAATAATAAATAAAATACTCCAGCATGATTTTAATATAAATATTTTCCTGCAACACAAAAAGTGCAACATGAATAAATAATCTACTCCAATATCAATACACAATGTTCCATGAAGATACTAAGCCATAGGGTTTATTTTGTTTTGCTTTGCAGGTTCTTGACATTAATTCAGAAGACAGTTCTATCGTCCTGGAATTTATGGAGATGAAGACAAGGAACCCATCATTTTCAAAAACTATAGTACCTTTCCAAAGAAATCCATCATGGCAATTAAATAATTTTTTGCAAACTGACTTTTTAAGTGATCAAACTTTTCAATCATCTTTATCAATAATAGAGGATGATTCAATCAGAAACGAGCAAAGAGACTAAGATCACAAAGGGTACTTTAAGAACAACACTGCATGAAGTTTGTTTCAGTGGACATCTTAAGTTTCTTTGATCAATGGTGTATTGTTATTGTGTAATTGTAAGAAATGGTGTATGTGTATCATAGGTAATTATGTTTTATGCTTCATGGCAGGTTATCTTTTTGTGTAATTTGTAGTTTTACAATCCATGTTATTAATTTTATTGTGTGCTTATAACATAAAAAGTTAACATCATAGTACATCCTCTCTATTGATCTGAAAAAGATGCACCTGTTCAAGCTGTTCCAAATATTTTAGGGCACGGTGTCCATGTAGCATCGTAATACTTAAGTACACAAAAGGTAAATTTTACATGAACAGTGTTTAGATAAATTTCAAGCAATTCACTCTGTGTATCTACTTGATATGATGAACAAGTAGACAAACCATTCACACTCAAATAATTGTAACAGTATGAATAGTCTTATTATTAACAATGTTACAAGACGCGGTGTCCATGTAGCATCGGTAGTGCATTTTATAACATTATACAGGTAAATAATACTTCATATACTTACTTTATGACTATAATGTAATCAATGTGCATGGTTTATAGAGTACTTTACATCAAACAAATATTGATATGTACTTTATTTAAATTCATTATACAAATTGCAAAATAAAGAGTCACTTTTCAATGAGTTTTTACATAAAACAGTTAATCTACGATGTCTTGTTCGTTAAGTTATGTTCAACCTAGACAAATCTGGTTTCTTTTCATGTATTTGTGGTTCCAAGTAGTTAATTGAGGTATAGAAACTTGGCCCACATCTTAAGCTAATTTATTAGAAAATGATATGGAAATGGGAAATGGTGTCCATGTAGCATCAGGATTTTTGGAAATGTCATCCAACTGTTGAACATGTGCGGTTATTTTACACCAAATGTTACATTAAAAAAAAAGAGTTCTACATTGGACTTTGGTAAATGTAGAACCTAAAAAAGAAGAAAGAGTTGGAAAATATCCATTTTGAAAATTTCACTTGGATGTCACATAATATGCCCCAACTTCATGGAATGAGCCAGATATCAATATCATGCTTTGGAATAGACTTTCACAATATAAATTGGGTATTTTTCTCATTACCCAAATATTATACCCTAATCCAAGTATTTCAACAAATTTGTATGCTATTGCCTTTCCTTTGTACATTAGTACCTGTATCTAACATGGTATGGCTGGGGTATACTAACCCTTCCTTACAGGAAATGGTGTCTTTTAATGTGAGTTTCAAGTAAATTTCTTAAAATTGGCAACCAGGATGTCATGTGTTGAATGCTTTTAGTAGAATAAAATCATAACCAAACCATAACCTTTATTTTCTGGAAACATTGAAACTTGTGCAGAATTGTGAAGTGTTTATCTCACTTACTATTTAATCTTTAATATTAACCTTGCACTGCAGAGTAGGAAATGGTCATTTTTGAACAAAATAACAACGTCAAGTTAACTCAAGTACCAGTGTTACAATTTTCTCAGAACTGTGAATTCACCAGGATGTGCGTGGTGGAATCTGATAAATAAAAGTCCTGCTCATCATGATCACGTCATAAAAGCAGTTGGAAAACTCATTAGTCTGCAGGTTAGTTGCCAAATTATGTTTTTTGTGAGAATTTTTGTTGATACTTCTAAATGATTACTTCGCATCAAGAAAGCTTTGTAAAATGTTACAAATAATTCTAATGTATGAATATTGCACACAACTGTCTGGGTTTTTTCGCAAGTTGGTGAACATTTATAATTCAATTTCACTTTTCAAATGAACTTTGATTGGAGAAATGGACCAATTTTCCTGTAGAGTTGTATAACAAAGTGCTAGATTTTACATTGCCAATTCATTTCAGAGTATAATGACCCTTCTTTCCTATCAATCTTCATATAAATGCAATATACACGATGAAATACTCAACAATTTAAATTTAGCATCGGATTATCTGTATCAGACTTCCTGAATCAATTCCATTATCGAAAAACCTGGGGAGGCAAACTGAAATCTAAAACCATTTCAATTTAAGATATATTTGTCTAGATAGGATTGTTGAATCAGATCAAGTTTCAATAGATTTAAATATTAGTTCAATAAAACTGATTGATTTAGCTTTGGGTTTGGTTTCAGACTGATGTGATAAGGATTATTTCGGATTTGAAGTCTCCATGTAACTTTATTTTTACACAGACTATTATGTTCAAGTGCAGATTTGGCCATTACGAATTCGACTAAAATATAACAATTTCATAAACTTGTAAAATTGAGTTTAAGCCAACAAAAAAAAGAAGTTTGTCTCAAATGACCCGTGGCATTCCTGAAACCGCCCGCGTTAGCTTTTTTTTAGTGGGTTTTTTTCATTTTTTTAGTGGGTTTTTTCATTTTTTTGTTTAAAAAAAAAAAATCCAACTTTTTGGCCAAACAAATGACGAACAGGTCTAAATTGAAAAAAATAAGAAAAAAATCCGCAGACCGCATTAGATTTACAGTCTCTCATGTCATTTGAGACAAACCTTCTTTTTTTTTCTCCTTTATATGAAATATAATTTTAGGAAAATTTACTTAAACATTTCTGAATTACATAGAGGTTTTATGAAGAAAAAAAAGACAAACACTATCAGAAAGGTCTGCTGTCTGCTCGTAGAACAGGGGGCTTCAGGGTGAGTATCAAACAGTAGCTGTGTTCAGACATGGACATTTTCCTCCTACTGCCGCAGGAAAAATTCATATTCGGGTCGTAAAGTTACGCCTACCCGCGTCCAGACATGCTTTTTACTCCGACCATGCTCCGACTAAACAGTTCGCATTCCTTCGATCTTCGCGGGGGGCTCGGAGTAGCTCAGAGTATCTTCCGGAAATAAGAGCGCCCGCATATGTTGACCCAGGAAATTTGAGACTACTTGGTTGACCTAACACGCCAATTTCCGCGCGAGATATATGATCATGGATCCAATTTTACATGAGATTTACGGATTTTGCAAAGCACATGCGCTGAATATTCATTACCATACCACCTCATTATGCATTATTCATGAGTACTAAACGCACATGTTCGTATTATATACAGTGTATCTTACGATATGTACAGTAACTGTACACGGGACTGTACATGATTCGGGGTCAGAATAAATCATTACGTCACCAGACTTAAAAATAACAACAATAACACTGTCAGTGACGAAATCGGATGACGCATTTTGTTTGTGTGTAAAAACTGCGCTACTATACAACAACAATAAATAAGAAATAGGCCTTCAAGTCAGAAATTATGAATTTTAGGATGGCGTTTCTGAACAGGTTGTGGAATTTTTGAAGGAATAATTGACCAATCTTCACTACTACTATCATAGCTTATCATTATCGTATGTATTTGTAAGCGACTTGCAATAGGTTTGGTCCGTGAATGACGAGTGTGTGTGGAAACATGGCACAATAATCATCGAAGGTCATCGCTCCTCCGACCTATTCGTGGGAACCGTTCCACACGGGCACGCTACTCCGACTGTTCAGAGATCCTCGGACCCCTGCAGTGTGTTACTCCTGCCTTTTTTCAGGAGTATATCGGTCGGAGGAGCTTCCTCCGAGTAGCGTTCAGACAGGCACTACTCCGACCTGTAATCCGACACTCCTCCGACTAGAGCCTACTCCGGGCTTCCTCCGACCCCTTCCTCCGACTGTCTGAACAAGCCTATAGGTGGGGGAACCGGGGGATATGACCCCCCCCCTCCTAAATTTCATGACACCCCCCTCTGCTGCCACCTCCCCCTAAATTTGTCAAGCGTTCCATAGAACACATGTATTAAATGTCCCAGTCCCCTCCAAACCCCCCCCCCCCCCCCCCCCCTCCCCTAAATGTTGATGCTTCCGCAGGCAACGGTATCAAGGCAGGAATAAGGTGAAGCTAAAATAAATGATTAATTTGATGATCTTTAGGTTCAATGAACAGTGAACATGATGTAGGAATCAATTCATGCATGGCCGGCTACATACATTGACTCATTTAATAATTTACATTATATTCCATGTTGACTTGGAACATGAACTAGCAGATGTAGCTGTACAAAGTGTATGTACGCAATCTGTTCTTTACTTCAACCCTACCTGTAATTACATCCTTAGAGTGGTTAAATTGGGAATATTAGGAGGATCAAACAACCCTGTACTTTGTGAGGGGACCTGGCTCTCGGCAAGTATGTGGGATCAAACCCAGGCTGTTGGCCAGGCCTGGAAATGGGAAATTGGGAAGTTCCTTGCCGGGCAATTTTGGGATTTGTAGGGCAATTTGGGATTTGTAGGGTAATTTGGGGATTTGTAGGGAAATTTGGGCATTTGTAGGGAAATTTGAGCATTTGTAGGGAAACTTGGGCATTTGTAGGGAAATTGAGGTATTTGTAGGGAAATTTGGGCATTTGGAGGGAAAGTTTGCTCTTCCTTTAAGAAATACATAATGTAAGAAATAGTGGTGAAGTTTCATTTGGAGGGAAATTTGGGTTTAGCTTGCCGGGAAATCGTCATTTTTCCAGACCTGTTGGCGTGTGAGTTTAGGCCACTTGTAGTCCTCCTCAAAAATAAGTTGATCATCGGCAAATAAACAAGTAGCTCACCAAATGGTAAATAATCCCAAAATGATATTAGAGCAATATTAATCATTATGCGATGTTTTTAAAATGTTTACTCTTATTTTATGCTCTCTTGGCTGTAATTGTTTGTAACAACCATTGATTGCAGAACCGTACTAAATCATGAAGGAGATCTACCTCCAAATTTGGGAATTTGGAAACATATATTTTTCAATTTTCACCTTGTCGCTATTATTATTATAATATTTGACAACAAATTATAATAGAGAACAAAATTAAAAGATAGAGGGCTGTTCCATGAAAAAGATCGCTTAATATAATCATGCCTTTAAACCTTCACACTCTAAACAATAAACCTATTATGGCAACTGACAACAAAAATACACTGTTATGTAGAGAAAACTCCACAGCTGTGCCTCGACTATAATTCACACCATTAAAATGTATTGTATCGCATGCAAATTTAAAAAACATTAGGTAGCTTGATGTACACAGGTCGTCGAGAGACGAATCTACTCTTTAATTTCCTCTATACGACCAAAAACTCCCACAAACCGTTCTCTATTTGTCAATCCATCTTCTAACAAAAGAAGTCCATTTCTGGAAAATGCCAACCAAACCACCGAGGAATGACATCATCGGATGACATCATCACTTCGCGAGCACAATCGAGCAATAAATCATTGGAACTAACCATGCGTAATCACAAAAAGCCAGTTTATTCACTGACTATCAGTGGTTGATTAAAATCCCATCTAAATGCAGCGAACGATTCAATATCTATCTAATCGGACCTTTTTTTACAAAACATTTATCTGAAAATACAATTTTATTTTTACAAAAATGAATGCACGGAGTGATGAGCAATTTTCACACATGCTCAAAGTTTGTACATCATAATTGAGTGCTAGATTTGTAAGGACACATTTTTATGACAAGATATTTCTGCTGACTAATTTGTAGTAATGCTGTGCCTTATCTGTTCAGTGTATGAAGTAACCACCATTTATCTTTAAAGCCCTATCCAAGGTTTCAAGGGAGAAGAGGAGGGGAACTTAAATATAACGGTGTACAAATTCTCTTTACCCTAACTCCCTAAGCATGTTCTTGACAATTATTCTATAAGGGGAGAAAAATGGGTCAAATTTTTGGGGAAAGATCACTGTTTGCCCATGCCTGCAGTGGCGTAACCAGCGGGGGGAAGGGGCTGGAGCCCCGCCCCCCACTTGGAACCCTTGCCCCCCCCCCCAAATGAATCATGGACTAATGATGGTACAAAGTGACAGATGAAAATTGTTCACGCGCTACGCGAGCATGTCTTCCCAAAATGCAAAATTCTATGGTACAAGCTTGTTTAGAGCCGAAATGTAGCTCCATCGTGCAAAAGGTAGGTGTAAAGTCAAAAATGTTCGCGCGCTATGTGCGCATTTCTTGACACTGGAATGGAGCCCATCCATTAGGAGCCCCCCCCCCCCCCCATTTCAAGTCACTGCTCCTTCTTGCCCCCCCCCCCCCAAATGAAAAAGTCTAGTTACGCCACTGCATGCCTGGGATCGAACCCGGGCCGCCAGCGTGGAAAGCTGATGCATAAC
>CM069453.1:3894599-3982528 GCA_035610835.1 Ophiura sarsii | reverse complement strand
TGCGTGTCACGTCCCCAAAACCGACGCGAAAAATCGAGCTCAATAACCAACAGTACCAACCTCAAACGACTTGAATACGGAGGGGGGGGGGGGGGGGGGGGGACCTACATTTAATATTTGTATTAACTCAACTTTAATCAAAACCAGTTTCAATATACATATATATATATTAAAGCTAATTATTATACAATAAAGTCTAATATTAAATGAGAGGTCAAACTCATCAATGCTATCAGGTCAAGATGGCATTTATAGTTACGCCTCAATGACTGCCTTCCATTTGGCAATATACAATATATCCACCTAGATATCAGAGATTAAGTTCACAATATTTTCTGACCCTGACTCTGACCTGTGAAGAATGTATTGTAAGATGGAAATTAAGTGAGAGATATCAAACAAAAGAGACAATAGCACTAGAAGTAAGCAGAGGGCTTAGCACGCAATTAGCAAAGGCCAAAATTTGTGAATTGGGTCGTAATTATTTAAATTACTGGTAATTATCTTTGCAAAAACTACACATCCAACCAAACACGGATAATAGACAGGGCCACATGTGTAATGAAACAATTGTCTATATCTGCAAACCAAGTAATTAGCAAAGCATAAGGCCTCAATTATCTCCATTATTGGGGATTATTATCGTAATTCTACACACTTCAAACCAAACATGGATAATACATTTAGATAGGACAAAATGTATACAGAATATTCTGCTTAGGCAAAAAAGAAAGAAATTGTTTGGTTATCCTCGACCGCCCGCTCATCCCGTTAGTGCCGGCTCATTTTGTATAGAACTTTTTTTTAGAACTTTTTTAAAGTCCAAAACATGATCTTGGATGACCCATATTTGACCCGAAATAACCCATATATAATACCCATGACCCATATGATAGCATAGCACTGGAACTAATAGGTGAGGGAAAAAAACACCGTTTTACAGGCCCGACCAACCCACTTTTTGCGTTCAAAATTAGATTTGATTTCCCCCCTCAAATCATGTAAAATCAGCCGTTTTTTTGGCCGAAAATCTGTCAATTTTATTTTCACAATTTTTTCAAAGAGGAAAGAAAAAAGAATTATAAAACCTGACTGACCATACTTGACAAGTCCGTCTGCCCGTAAAACAGGGGTAGTTTTTGTCGTCGCCTTACTCTGATCAAAAGCAACAACATCTAAATTCAATGTACATTTTGTTTGTTAACTAAATATATTATAATGGCAATAGAAGTATTGCCTGTCGCATGATACAATGTTAGAAATATGTATAAATATTTGTATAATTTATTTTGATTTTTAAAAATTTCTTTTTGAATTCAAGTAAACAAAATTACTGCTTCAGTTCTTATGCATTTGACTTGGTAATAAAAGATGACCGATAGCATGATGAATATAAAAACACATGTTTTGAATGCATCTCAATATCTTGAATGCATCGGTTTACCATTTTCATCACAGGAATATGAACTAAAATAGTAAAATTTCTGACTTGAATTTCCAAACAAAAACAAAACATTTATTATTCTAATGTTATATATTATGTAACAGGCAACACATTTCTTGCCATATTAATTGATAATTTACTGAATTTAGGTATATTTTAAAATGTTAAATGAAGTGTATGAAGTCTTTGTTGTTTGACCCGGGACTTCATATGATTAATTGCTTGACTTTCCCTTGAAATTTAAAAAAAACCAAAAAACGCCCTGCCCGCACCATATCTCCAAGCTGTGTGGAGGATAACCAAACTTTTTTGTTGTTGGCCTAATCAAGCGGTTAGCATTTAGCAAAACTCAAATCTGTGATTTAGGACACATTTATTTGTGATTATTTTGAACAATAACATTTTAACAACCAGTGACAATCATAGCAACCACACTTATGCATAAACATAAACATAGAAGTTATAAACCGGATCATTACCAGTGAACACAGACCCTTTAATTCCACAACAAAGTAATTAGCACAACCCAATGTTGTGATTTAGACCACAATTATCAGCGATTATCTTAGCGGGGGGGGGGGGGGGGGGGGGGGGGGGGGGGCACTCAATATTTTACTTGATGTAATCTACTGATACCTTTGCCATGACAGTCTTTATGACAGGTCCCAGGATGACAAGCACATCAGGTGTATACAAGTACATATTTGTGTTGCTGACACTTACACCAGGGGGGGGGGGGGGGGCACTCAATATTTTACTTGTTGTAATCTACTGATATCTTTGCCATGACAGTCTTTATGACAGGTCCCAGGATGACAGGTACATCAGGTGTATACAAGTACATATTTGTGTTGCTGACACTTACACCAGGGGGGGGGGGCACTCAATATTTTACTTGATGTAATCTAGGCTGATATCTTTGCCACGACCGTCTTTATGACAGGTCCCAGGATGACAGGTACATCAGGTGTATACAAGTACATATTTGTGTTGCTGACTCTTACACCAGGGGGGGGCACTCAATATTTTACTTGATGTAATCTAGGCTGATATCTTTGCCACGACTGTCTTTATGACAGGTCCCAGGATGACAGGTACATCAGGTGTATACAAGTACATATTTGTGTTGCTGACACTTACACCAGGGGAGGGGGGCACTCAATATTTTACTTGTTGTAATCTAGGCTGATATCTTTACCAGGAAAGTCTTTATGACAGGTCCCAGGATGACAGGCACATCAGGTGTATACAAGTACATATTTGTGTTGCTGACACTTACCAGGGGGGGGGGGGGGCGGGGCTCAATATTTTACTTGATGTAATCTGCTGATACCTTTGCCACGACAGTCTTTATGACAGGTCCCAGGATGACAGGTACATCGGGTGTATACAAGTATATATTTGTGTTGCTGACACTTACACCAGGGGGGGAGGCACTCAATATTTTACTTGTTGTAATCTAGGCTGATACATTTGCCACGACTGTCTTTATGACAGGTCCCAGGATGACAGGTACATCTGGTGTATACATACAAGTACATATTTATGTTGCTGACACTTACCAGGGGGTGGGGGGGGGGTCAATATTTTACTTGACGTAATCTACTGATACCTTTGCCATGACTGTCTTTATGACAGGTCCCAGGATGACAGGTACATCAGGTGTATACAAGTACATATTTGTGTTGCTGACACTTACACCAGGGGGGGGGGGGCTCAATACTTGTTGTAATCTAGGCTGATACCTTTGCCACGACAGTCTTTATGACAGGTCCCAGGATGACAGGTACATCAGGTGTATACATACATATTTGTGTTGCTGACACTTACACCGGGGGGGGGGGGGGGGGCACTCAATATTTTACTTGATGTAATCTAGGCTGATATCTTTGCCACGACAGTCTTTATGACAGGTCCCAGGATGACAGGTACATCAGATGTATACAAGTACATATTTGTGTTGCTGACACTTACACCAGGGGGGGGGGGGCACTCAATATTTTACTTAATGTAATCTAGGCTGATATCTTTGCCACGACAGTCTTTATGACAGGTCCCAGGATGACAGGTACATCAGGTGTAGACAAGTACATATTTGTGTTGCTGACACTTACATCAGGGGGGGGGCTCAATATTTTAGATGGGTATGAATCATGATTAGCCAAACAACTTTTTAAATGGGTATGTGAAGAGAGATTCAACAAGATTTGTAATATTGTGAGTTGATATCATTGTCACTGAAATGGGTTCATTCTGTAGAGCTTGCTTAATATATGAAGAGGTATTTTGCAAAAGGGCTATGGTGCATTTTTTCAAAAAATGAGTTTGATATAGAAATGTATAGGGAAAAATCATATATGTTTCAAGGAAACAAAGTCATTTTTTTCAAAAAGACCTACATCTCATTGTAAACAGCCATTGAAATTGTTGTTTTGTTGCAAAAGGGCCTGTATCCAGAATTAAATCGGGATACAGGCCCTTTTGCAACAAAACAACAACTTCAATGGCTGTTTACAATGAGATGTAGGTATTTTTGAAAAAAATGACTTTATTTCCTTGAAACATATGATTGTGACCTATACATTTCAATACATGAAGAGTAAATGGTGGCAATGTTAAATACATTTCTGTTGAGAACATGAATGCATTAATATGGCGGTGCAGTTCTCTGGGCTTTCCTTTAGGTCCTTCCCTTCTGCCTAAATAATATGCCATGTAACATCAGATCATTGAAGGAATCTAATGGAAGGCAATTAAACAGGTCATGCTTCTCTTGGATGGATTGTTTTGGGTGTAAAGCAGATGAAATATCATTGGGCAATTGGTCTTGATACATAACATTAATGACTATCATGCCCATTGTCTTACTCAGAGGGGTAACACATGATGGTTTCCAGGAGGTTGAAATACCCCCTATTTGACTGCGTTTCAAGGACAATATTCTCATTTGATTCCCCCTTTTTCATGCAAAAACAAAAAGGACATTTTGCCTGGATAAACACCACTTATTTTACCATTTCAAGGACACTTTCTAAATAGGCCCCTTTTTTGCGCAAAAACAAGAACGTATTTGGTTCAAAATACTCCATTTTACAATTCATGTACAAGGAGCAGACATGGGGTCTTCAAATAAAATAGGCGTAGGCCTACCGGCTTTTTTCTTTTTCGCGGGTATAGCTTAAAAAACACCTTTAATTTTGGAAAATCACGGCGGACATGATATGAAAACTCCACCATTTCCACAATTTTGGGAACGATCATGCGAACCCAAAGTCAATGTCGACTGAAACCACCACTATCATGATGACTATGACCCTGTACACACTAGCAAAAATCCCTTCATTCGATGAAGCGCTAATGATGATCAACTAATGAAGGTGCATAGTGTGTACGCTCCGCCCTTAATCGAACGAAGATTAAATCAGCTTCATTCGGGAGGTTCTTTCGACGAAGATAAATGTTAATTCGACGAAGCAAATGTGTAATGTGTACGCTCACTTCGTCGAATGAAGCGAGTCATGCGTAACGATTGACATCCAAGGAGTCAACTTCCGGTATCGCGTAACAAAACAAACAACCCGATAAACACGGTCTTTTCTTCACGCACGCTGCATAGAGCAACATCAACACACATCTTCTCCCCCATTTATAAGGTTCAGGATTTCCCGTGATATTTTAGGTGAAAACAGTGGGCAGATTTTGTGAATACCGTGTTTTACCATGATTATTGAGATTTCAAGAAAAAACTGCGCGGTCATATTATTTTTGGCATTAGAAAAATCTATCGTAACAACCAATTTCCAACGGCCTAGGCGCCCTTTCTGCTTCGTTTTGATGTACACATTTTGTTAGAAAGTTTGCATGAAATTAGTAATGAAACCTATATTTTTCGTACTGAATGCAGACAAAATGTTTTGTACAATGTTGAAATTAATAATAAAGCTGTTTTGCGCAACCATTTTTACAAATATAGCCCAAAAAACATTTTTTTAATATTTTTCATATTACGTTTTTTAATAAGTTACTGTATGTGAATTATTTTGTTTTCCCTGCGAGGTCATGACGTGACCTGAACACGTGTAAACATTCGATCTTCGTTAATAAATTACCATGCAATGTGTACGCAACTCTATCTTCGTTAGTTGTAATGTGTACGCTCTCTTAATTAACTAATGAAGATCAACTAATCATCATCGAATGAAGCGATTTTGTAGTGTGTACGGGGTCTATGACATCATCAACACTTTGGAAACAAAGATCAATATAACAATGAATAGTCAATGACAGCAATAAAAATCAATTCCCAATTTCCTATTAAGGCAAAGTAAAAAAAAACATGTTTAACGTCCTGCATTTTTGAAAAAGAGGAAGGAGGAGGCCCTTTTTTCTCTTCTAAAATGGCCGTCCGACACATTTTGTCATGATAGCTAGCCGGGCTATTTTTCAAGATGGTTGCCTGCTTTTTTCAAAATTACCGCCACTTGGACTCAAGAAATTACATATTGGGTTGGCTTCTTATTGGCAAGATGAAACAGAAAATGATGTCTCGTCCTGAGTTCTAAGACGTAGAGAACCAGTTTATTTCATTGGGCAAACAGCTTTTAAATACAAGGTGTGCTAAAACAAAACAAAACAAAAATTTAACAAAAAAGAAGAAGAAAAAGAAAGAAGGAGGCGGCCCCTACAAGGAAGCAGGCGGGGACGCTAAACATGAGGTTTTTTTTACTTGGCCTAATACGTTAATTTTCATGCAAATACCAAGTTCATTAGATATCCATTTGTTATTTTGAAATTCTACATGGTGAACTCATACTGCAGTGAAATAATATATTCCATGTTGATGTTGCCTTTCTCATAATACAAATCAAATTAAAACATGGAATGATTGTTTGACAAAACAACAATGCTTTCATGAAAACCAAAACACTGAGTGTTTTTACAGAAATTGTCAATTAACTACATTCAAAATCTCAATCTTTCCATACGAATAGATATATTATGTGCAATTTTTATAAAATTGCACCTATCTTATAATGTGGAATGATGAAAAAGCTTTGAAATATTCCCAGGTAAAATAACAAAGCTCTCTAAAACTAACATTGCAAAATCTCCTACATACTTTGTACATGTACAATACATTGCTCATGTCTAAATGTGGGCATGATGATTGTTTGACAAAATAACAAAGCTCTCGCAAAAGAATAACAATGCAAAAATTAATCAAGTTGGCTTTCTTTTAGTATACCCAACCATTTTAGTTATTCACTGTACTGGTATGGGTTGCTCTAACAGAGATCCATATCAAAATAATGTAATGGTAGGGTACTCTAAGGGAATAGAAATCAACTAATTCTCTATGAACTGCCCTTCTCTGCTACTGTTTGATAACATAATATTTAAACTCTCCTAAAAATAAAATTGCAAACTGCTTGTTAAATATTTTCAATTTCTAAATGTCGAAATGAAGATAAGCTTGGCAATAACCCATTTGGCTTGACCCTTGACTTGTGTGCTATCTCAAATCTGAGGGTTTGTATTGTGCCGCAAAGCCCGATCTTCCATAGCTGCCAGTTGTTATACTTCATATTCTATATGCTACACCATTGACATAGATGGTAAGTAAGGCCAAGAAAAATAATAAGTTGTGTTGCCCTCAAGTGCCAAAAATTTAAAACCAGGTCGGTCGGTCGGTCGGAAATCCTTCTTTTTTTTCAAAATGTTTTTCTTCTATTTCATTTTTTCATTTTTTTTTTTTGGCTGAAAAATATATGGTTTATGTCAAGACAAAATTGATATAGGCCCATATGTCAATTTAACTAATGTTTCTAGTGTGACAATAGTCTAAAAAACATTTATTTAAGCTTATTCATTTCAAGCAACAAATAGACACTTTAAAAAAGTTTTAAAAAATGTGACCATAGTTCTACGATTTTAGGGTAGGGTCGGTCGATGAGGGCAACACAACTTTTTATTTTTCTTGGCCTAATACAGGGCAGCTATTTATGCCTCATGTTAATGTTATGAGAAAGGCCATATCTACAAAAGCTTCCATGTGTTGTTAATTCCTCTATATATGATGTAAAATACAACCTAACAATGGCAGCCATTGCAGATAAGTCTTTCTGGCACTAACACCTCAAAATATTTCCTGTGCTGGTATAAAATCATAAGGTTTCTATTGATTTTATGCCAGACAAAATGGACCATATCCAATATCATGTTGGACCGGGAAAATAGTGCTTGGTTTTCCTTCTCATAAAGCCTCAGTCACTATTATACTCCAGTCTTCCTCTGGACATCAGTGACGTAACTTGACAGGCGCAGCATTCCCACACGCATATGTATCTTCCGTCTTTCTATGCACGTGTGTATATTGCAACGCCTCGAGTAGGCGCGCGCGTTTATGTGCTGCAATCAGTCACTTTAGCAGTTACATAAATCAATAAATCAATCAAACAATCAACCAGCCAATCAATCAATCAATCAATAAATAAATAAATAAATATCAAATATCGCACACAGTTTTAAATGGCAATCAACAAACCAATATTTTAGATTTCAATCAACCAACCAACCAGCCAATCAATCAATCAATCAATCAATAAATAAATAAGAAATATCGCAAATAGTTTTAAATGGCAATCAACAAAACAATATTTTAGATTTGGTCTAAACTGATGCGCTCTAGTGATTTGGTTGGGATTTTATAGAGCAAAGAGAGATAGATGTTCCATACGGTGGATAGTTCATTGAACGATTGAAGGTTGGCTGGATGTTGCCGGCTGAGAGACAGAGAGCGGCTGAGTCATAGATGATGAGATTGGGAATTGGAGGGTGGGGCAACCAACAATGTTCCCTAATATAATTTATTTTAAAACATGATCCGAAAAAATCTAACATAACATACCTAAATCAATTTTATATCTCACTCGTAGGCATTTGTGTGCTATATAAACATATTTGTCCTGGGGAGCTCTGATGGGGTAAGGTCTTTCGTTCAATATTTAAACAACTGATGTTATGGACTGGGGGCACTATTTGTATTTAGGGTGATCAAAAAACCTATCTACCCTCCATGTAAGAAGAAATTTCAGGAGTTTAATAGCACCATTATGTTACTGCATTCTAATAACAGGGCTATGATAATGATTTATTTTTGATACAAATTCAAAACCATCTTCATACTATCAACATTAGATTCAAATGGAAAAGTATGGATTGCCGTATCATATAACTCTCAAAGCTTGTAAGCTTTCATTTCACGGCTATTTGATCCCATATAATTTGTCCGTTTTATTCTGAGAACACCGTAACTTGCTGGCCCGGTTCTGGTTTTAACTGATTAAAGTACCTGAATATACTGGCCATCTTTTGTAGAAATTTCAGAACATTCGTTGGTGCCATTTCTGAGAAATAGAGCTTTGAATATTATTATTTACTATAATAGCGCCCTCATCGGCCACATTTCCCATAGAGTTACATGTCAAATTTGTGTAAAGTAGAAAATGCAGATAATTTGAAAAGGGTTCAACAATTTTCTTGAAATTTTCACCGTATACTCGTATTCATTAGCGCTACCTAAATCAGGTCAAACCATAACGGGCCACTTATTAATCTTTTTTTATTCCATAATTTTAATTATAAATCGGACTGTCAAACAGCCGTAATTTGAGACTATTTCACATAATGAAAGTTACACTAAAGTAAGCCTCATTGGCTCACTCATGCACCCTGTAATTTAGAGCAGATGCAAGCTTTCTTCTCTCAAATAATATGCTGTGTGTGATCTGATAGAAGAAAGCCACAAAATACATGGTCAATACCTAATTCAACTAAATTGTAAGCATGGTAAGGCCAAAACCCAAAAAAAGTATTGTTGTCCTCCACAGCTTTCAGAGAGGAGGGGCGGGCGGGCGGATTTACTTTTTTTTAAATTTTCTTATACCAGCTCAAAGTTCAGCCAACAAGAAGTTGTAATCACTCCAAGAGTCGCACATATATGTTATAAACACTTAATTTAATATTCAATGCCATTTCAAAAACAAACAAAAAAGAAGAAGAAAAAAATCAGGAAAATAAATCGGAAAAAAAAAAAATCGGAGCGGCCCTAAATCTGACGAGTGGGCGGTCGAGGACAACATTACAATTTTTGTTTTGCCTAGCCTCTAACCATTAACCTTTTGCAAGATGTGTTGTTATCAATCATAATCATCTTAGGATGGCCATACAATGAATTCATTCAATTCAACAAATGAAACAAATTTTGTTCCTGTTTTGATACTTAAACCAAACAGAATTGAGTGATTCAAACCAAAACTGAAAGTTCAATATTTTGAGGAAATCCAAGAAGATCTGTATCCCTGAATGGAGAATTAAGTTAATTAATTTGCAATCACCCATTATATACTCTGTACAGTTTCATCATTAGAAGTAGGTGATGAAGTTGAATGACGTAAGTTCCACCCAGAGTAAAAAAATAGTGTATACTACTATTAAGTACTACATGTAGTACACCAAGTAGGGTATAGTTGGTCTTTTTGGGAGTCACTTGAAAAAAGGGGTGGGCACTTATAAAGGGCATAGGTGGTATTAGGGATAACAGGATAATAACACCATAATACTAATTCACACATTGAATCAGATTATTGTCGGCACTTAACATAAATCCCCTTCATAGTATTTCATAACAATACCTTTGTATTTTTTGCTAATCATACATAATAATTACACGTCAAGGTGTGAAAAGTCCTGCAGGAAGCGATTAGCGGCATTTATTGAGACAAAGGGCCAATGTAAACCCGTTGCAGCCAAGGGGAAAATTTGCTATTTTTTTCAAAACTCAATGGTTTACCACTGTGTATTGCTCATGAATAGTTATTTGATCCGACCATATATCAGATAGAGCTTTATTATTTCCCCAAAACAATTATTCTGGTAAATATGAAACCATATATTGCCTAGTAATTTAATACTATAATACAGTTTACAAAATTTCTTTCAAACTTAGTATTTTTACCATATCAACTTCAGAATAAGCTATACATGTAGGTTAAGAGCTTAACAGGTTTGCCGCCGGACAAGTTTAAAACTGTCAAGTTTTCGTCAGGATTAGCTCTGACTTCTTCAGGACCAAACTATTATAAGCACAACATAGAGATTGCCATTTCTCTATATATCATCATTTAGGAAACAGAATAAGCCTTTTAACATTTGTAATGCCAATGCCATGCTTATTTTTATCATAAATACTAGAAAGCAAGGGATTTCTAAAAAACTATTTCCAATTTCAAATGTGTGTCCAGTGTTTATGTTTTTATGCAATGCAACTTACTATAAGGTGAAATATACCTGGTGCTTGGTTTTTTTATGAGAAATATAACATGCAATTTCACCAGAATTTCACTGTACTTAATATTGCTATTTAAAATTTAAATAGCAGTATTAAAAAAGTACAGTCCTATATGGTTGGTTGGTTCGGTCCTGTCATGACTGACAGCTCGTGACCTTACGTACAGATACTACGCCACAAATAACGATTTTCAGCAAAGGAGTAACAATCACGGAGAGGGTGTCCAGTAATCAATTTTATTTGGTCAATCCACCGGGAACGAGGTCTGCCTCTCTTGCGCTTCCCTTCAATCATGCCTTGCATGATCATCTTCTCTAGGTTGTTACCCTTGCGACGTGAGATATGGCCGAAGTAGCTCAGCATTTGGGTGTTGATAGCATGAAGAAGTCGTTTAGACACCCCTATTTCTTCAATAATACTGGCATTGGTCCTTCTCATTGTCCATACGATACGAAGCATACGCCTCCAACACCACATCTCGAAAGCAGCTATTCTGTTTTTGTCAGCTTTGGTTAGGGTCCACGTCAGTCCTATATGGATCTATTTAAATTTACTAGCGGTGTCACTATTTTCTAAAGAGCTCAGATGAAGAATGAATGTACTATAAATTGTACAGCATTTGAAAATGACAAATTTAAATCATGAAGAAAATATGATAAGAAATCAAATTGAACTTTTGGTCATATTTTCACAAATACATCGTGGTATTTCATGTCATCACATAAAGCCAGAGCTTTTCCCTACATGTCAGTGGTCTTATTGCAAAAACATTTTGATGAAAATGAAGATTAATCACATTTCGCATCTACACTCATCAATTATTATCCTCCTCTCCTCCTCCATGCCCATATTTAAGTTTATCTCATATATGAAATCTTGAGATGGATTTTTAAATCAGCCCTCAGCTATAATTGAGCAAGGAGGACAACCAATATTAGTATCAGTCCATTTGAATAGCAGATATACATCTATATCCGACATAGTAATTAAAGTTAAGGGCTTTATACTATGAAAAAGTGTGAGTGTTTTCACACACAAATTGTTCACACTTTTCTTAATAAATATAAACAAGCCCATGTGTTGTTTAAAATAAAATCACAATTTTGAGTACCTTAACCATGTTTACAAAGACCTTACACTTAATCAACAACATTTGTGCTCTTTTATTTTTACGTAGCAGTCGATGACAGCGAGCAAAAGAATTCATGAAATACAGTAGCGTGAACATTTCTATTTTAACCGTTTCTTTAGTAACACCATCTGCCTTGGTTTGCTTCACTATCGCCACACTTTTTACTATTTTGAGATTAATTTCACAACCCCTAAAACAAGAATCAATTAATTACGGCAAAATACTGTCTCCTGGTTTGTGAATACAATGCCTCAGTGCATAACATAGTATTAAAGCTTGTGACATATGTACCTTTAATTTGTGTCAGGTTTCTAATTTCCTATCCAATTGTGTTGTTGTACATGGTACCCACACACTGCTGTAAAAGTGGTCATTTTCGCGCGATTACATTTTCACGCTTTGCCTTTTTCAGCCATTTTGCTTGTTTTTAAATTCGTGATTCGAAAGTTCATTACATAGACTTATACACAAAATAAATATGTTTGCATGTTTTATTTTCGCGGTAGCTGCTTGGAGCGTGAAAAGCGTGAAGATTAATGTAGCGCGAAAATGTCCATGTTTACAGTATTTGTAAATCCCAAGGCACTTTTATTTATATTCCGGGATTTTCAGTAATGTAAGCCTTGTCTGAAAATGGCAGCAAGGTTTACAACATCCTTTTTACATATTTTCAGGCTACTGTAACAGTGGATATTTTTACGGTCATGAATGTTTGCATTCTCCCAAATTTAAACAAGTCTTGATTTTGTTAAATTCTCAGTTTTGTGTTCCATTAAAAAGACCTTACACACTTTTAAAGACACATATTCACATACATGTACTTAATTATATTGGAAGTCTGTTAGTGTTTTGGGTACAAAAGCTTTAAGTGGTGCGCAAAAATGTCTTCTTTTATGATATTATTTTACATTTTTCAGGAAGGTACGGTACTCTGCGCTACATACAGCCGTGGTAGAACAATGAACTGCTATGAACTATGCTGCACTATAGAGCAGTGGCAGCACCACGGTATTGCATGGGGGCACATTACTAATACCACCCTGTCACAATCCTTTCTAAACTCACTCTAAAACCATGATTTTGAAGTAATTAGGAATCGTATCTCTCTGTAACTCAGAATATATGTATGATTTATGATCAGAAATGTACATCTGCAAGAAAATTGACTTTCTAAAAAAAATCATGAATAGAGGGCGCCCCCTGGAAAAGATCACATAATATGCCTTTAATGTCACTAAAAAAAGACTAACTTCAATTCAGTCAGGCAGCCTAGAAGTGTGGCAACAAGGGAGATGGGAGGGGGTAAAAAAAATTGAGAATAATCACGATGTCTTAATTGACGCCCTATACATAGCCATCCGTTCTGTCCGCAACGTTACAGCTTTACGTGACAAAAGCAGGAAAACAGGTTATAGTCACGCTCTAACACTGCAATGCATGGTGTTGATTCACAATCTCTCCATAGAGACGTATGTGCGCATTTCCTCCCAATCATCCTTCATTGATGAACTAGTTTGGAATTCAAACAAATAGCACGCGCACCTCACCAATGCACAAGAGATTTTGATTCGGCCCACAACACCACATCGAAGTCCTTCCAACTGCAAACCACCAGAATTGCCAAAAGGCCAGTATGGCTTAGGTAACCCTTTCCGCCCTTACATATTGTAGAATGAATGTAATCCTTAGCTTTCATACAATTCATTTGTAAGCTCTCACCTTTCCATAAACATAAAGGTGACATCGACACCAATTTGCGGTGCCGAGAGATTTGGCTTCGTCAAACCGTGCATACATAACGGGTGAAAAGTGAAATCTAAGAATATAGGGAGTGTATTAATTGCCTTTACACTGGCAAGCTTACAAGAAAAAAGACTCCACCCATCTCCTATTCAGCCCTTTTATGGCAAAAGAATGTATCTTATATGTAGTTTTCTAAAAGTATACTTCCTTTTAACATGATCAAAGTTAGCTTTTTTTCTTCATAAATCATGTAGTGGTAAAAGGCAGTATATTACTTTTATTGTCTTTACAAGTTGCAACCTTTTCCTAAGTGAGGATAATTGAACCAATCCATGATAAAAGGAAGTATATCATTAGGAAAGTACATATAAGATACATCCTTTTGCCATAAAAGGGCTGTATTAACCAAAGCCAGTAGAATCCAAACATCTCGAGGCTCTGTGAAGTTACAACAACACCCGCTAATATTGTAACTATTTGTCAACGCAAGTGTTCTGTTTTCCTCGTGGAAATCCGACATTAGGAAAGTCAGCAACTGAAGGGGTTTGGGATAGTTCAACCAAAACAATGGCATGTAGTTCGACATTGCAAATTCAATAAAGCGTGTAATTCTTGCCTCAGTGCTTTGTTAAGACATGTAATGAAGCTTAACCTAGATTGTATGTGCATTGATTTATCTCTGATTTTATTAGATTTCACCCTCATAACCATCAAATATTTACCTGGGGCTCGATAAAATTTCATGGACAAGCTTTCGTAAAATAAAGAGATTTTTTTAAAAAGAAGTTTCTAATAGATCAGATTGAATCAGGCTTCTGCCTTAGTTATCATATTTTCTTTTCATAAACTTCTCGAAAAAATAACAACGATCGGATGATATATTACGCATAAGAGCAGAGAGCTTGATTTAACCGCAGTTTGGGATTTTTCCCTATTTTCCATTCTAAAAAATAATATATAACCACTCTTATACTTCCTTGACCACAAAACGAATGATTATTTATAGAATGTGTTGATATGATAGGTGGTCATATAAAATAGCTATAAGAGAGGTGTTGAGATTGACATTAGGCCAAGTAAAAAGAATTCAAGTTGATCGCCCTCTTCCACTTTTTTTGTTGTTGCGAATGTATTATATGTTTTTTTAATTATAAAAGGTCGCGATTTGCATAGAAGTTCAGATGGCTGTACCTTTCAACTGTATTCAATCAACACCTCATTCTACTAATGCCTCAAATTAGCACCAGCCCAAAGATTTGTTACTCTATGGTTGCCAAGTTCAGAGCTCCTAGTGTTTTCCTAATTTTGCACAGCAAATAATAAGACAAGGAGCAACCTTAGTTCAGAAAAGAAAAATTAAATAAGCAGCTTACTTTTACCTGCTGGACAAGTAATTCCACATTTGCTCAATTTTATAGTAGGCCTACAATAACTGTTAGTGTTCTATTCTATCTACATTTAGGGATAAGGTGACAGGGAAACCCTGTTCTACAGGCCTGATGACTTACCCTTTTGTTTTTAATTTGACATTTATTTATTTTAATTTTTTTTTAAATTAATTTTTGTTGTTGAAAATTAACCAACATTTTCACGAAAATGTGTGAAAAACAAAAGCAAAATTGATCGACCCTACCAGATCGACCCTACCAGTTGTAGTTGTTTTTTTTGTCGCTTAATTCAATATGTATAATTGCAGCGTCTACATGAAATATGTCTTGGACCTAAATTGTGTCCATTTGGGGGCAATGAGAAAGTATGGGCTTTTTCTGATACCAAAATCATGATGAAATTATGATGGGGAAAGGTGCAGGGTCAAATTGGGTCAAACATCTTTGATTACAGGCTTGCAGACTTACAAGAACATGAATAAAAGGGCCAGGGCCTCATCCTATTTCAGTCGCAATCCCAGTGGCATAGCCAGAGGGGGAGCAAAGGGGGCGATCGCCCCTAATATTGACTGCCGTGTCGGTTGAGATTGGCACTGTCGGTTCATTTGACAAAAGGAATCATGGCATTATGATGGTCAAAAGAACACAGATGGAAATTGTTCGCGCGCTACCCGTGCATGTGCAATATGTATTGGTACATGCTTGAATAGAGCTAAAATACACCTCAATCATAGCAAAAATAAGTGTATAGTCAAATATTTTCGCTCGCTACGCACGCAATTCTTTAGTCAGACAATATTGTCTGTTCACTTTCATTTCTTGCCCCCCCCCCCCCAATATGAAAAACCTAGCTACGCCACTGCACAATCCCATACATACAGTATCTTGTCAACTACATAAGGCCGAGTGTTTTAGTATAATAAATTATCAGTAGAAAAAAGACCTCCCCTTGAAATAAATATATGGACGGTCAACATTTATTTTTATTTTATTTGGCCATAACCTTAGTGGCTAACGAATCAGATGTTCATGTAATTGTCTTTATCAAGGGACATGAAACTAAACTCAATCACAGTCACATGATATCTGGATCTATATAGCAGCCCAGGGATATCGCATACCATAATGCTCGCTGCTGCAAATTCCGTTATCTGCAGACTTAATTTTCAGATGGTTCGTATCGTAAAAGAACCACCAAATCTTAATGACTCAATGCACATTTACGCAGGATTTTTGTGCAATTCATTTTGAGAAAGGCATCTTGATCTATCTAGCAGCCCCGGGATAATGATATCGCATACCATAATGCTCGCTGCAAATTCCGTTATCTGCAGACTTAATTTTCAGATGGTTCGTATCGTAAAAGAACCACCAAATCTTAATGACTCAATGCACATTTTCACAGGAATCATGCAATTCATTTTAAGAAAGGCGATACACACACACAAGAATTTGCAGGAAATGTGCTACTGGCAAAATGATAATTGACCAACACCAACATCTTCATGATTCATGCTGGACAAATTTACCTGGTTTGTGACAAACTTTGTGCGAAAATGTTTGCAAAATGAACAATTTTAAAGTTTTGCAAAAAAAACCTTAATGCTTCCCGCACCCCCTCCCCCAACTCCATCATTAAAACAATGGGGTTGGGTGCTTAACCCCCTGAAGCAGTTGGATTTTAGGATTAGTGAAATCATATTGACAAGCATGTGACATTTTACAACATTGACAACTTTTCCCCACATATTGTTCTCCTCCCACCCTACTAATATTCTATTCTCCGGTCTCATTCCCACTCTATCTCATCTCATCTCACCATCAGCATCCAACATATCAAGGGCTTAGTACCTTTAACTCAGAGCAGCTATTGAAAGTATGATCATTTTGTTTAGATACCGTGCTGTATGATACACCTTTGTAAAAAATGTAAGCTTACACATGGGAGCCATTGTAGATAGAACCTTGTGGCTCCCGGTAAGGGGGGGGGGGGGGGGGAAGGTACTCGCCTAATATGGTATATGGGGATGTGCCGCTCATTTTTTTACAAAAAATCCCTAAACATGGGTATGATTTTGTACTGGAAAATCCCTAATAATAGGGTCCCATTTTACTAATGGGTCTATTTTCGCGAAAATTTGCAAAAATGTGGTCTATTTTCCTGATAATTTACAAAAAATTGGGTCAATAGTATAATGACGCAAAATCCTTAAAAATGGGCACAGTTTTTTTCCAAAATCACCCTTAGAAATGAATAGGGGTTTTGAATCTCCAGCGGCACACCCCCGACCAAACCAAATCTGAGTCCCAGTGGCTCCAAACCCTTCATCAACATAAATAGAAATGGAACATTCCATGCTGAACATCTATGATAATCTTGACATACACCTCACCAGGTGCTTCATAGCATAGCTATATCACCTCAAGTCGTGGAGTGAAGCAAACTTATATTACCACTAGGTCAGGTAGCAGCAGGGAGTTTTAAACATTGGAATCACATGGTGAATGTTATTACCAACGTCATTAGGCCAAATTAAATTAATTGTTTGTCTCAAAGCTCCCGCGCGCGCACTAGTTTATTGGTGCACATATAGAAAAACAAAAAATTGAAAAAAACTTCTTCTTTTTTCTTTTCTTTTTTTGAAAAAAAAAGAAAAACCCAAAATTTCACCGATTTTTCAGATTTTCATTGATCAGATCATCTTAAATACAAAAGTTCACTTTTACAAGGATTTCAATATTTTATGTTTAAATTTTTTTTTTTAAAAACTTGAAAAAAATCCGCATTCCGCATTAGTTTTACAACAGGAGAGGAGCTTTGAGACAAACAATTAATTTAATTTGGCCTTACTGGTATCACATGATGAGTTGCTGTTCAGCTGCCAATGTAGACCTTCATTCAGGAAATACATGAAGTGTACTTTATTTAATACAGCAACCTGGGCACGTGCCACTAGCATAAAAAGGTAGATATCAATATCATGCTTTGGAATAGACTTTCACAATATAAATTGGGTATTTTTCTCATTACCCAAATATTATACCCTAATCCAAGTATTTCAACAAATTTGTATGCTATTGCCTTTCCTTTGTACATTAGTACCTGTATCTAACATGGTATGGCTGGGGTATACTAACCCTTCCTTACAGGAAATGGTGTCTTTTAATGTGAGTTTCAAGTAAATTTCTTAAAATTGGCAACTAGGATGTCATGTGTTGAATGCTTTTAGTAGAATAAAATCATAACCAAACCATAACCTTTATTTTTCTGGAAACATTGAAACTTGTGCAGAATTGTGAAGTGTTTATCTCACTTACTATTTAATCTTTAATATTAACCTTGCACTGCAGAGTAGGAAATGGTCATTTTTGAACAAAATAACAATGTCAAGTTAACTCAAGTACCAGCGTTACAATTTTCTCAGAACTGTGAATTCACCAGGATGTGCGTGGTGGAATCTGATAAATAAAAGTCCTGCTCATCATGATCACATCATAAAAGCAGTTGGAAAACTCATTAGTCTGCCGGTTAGTTGCCAAATTATACTTTTGTTAGAATTTTTTTGATGCTACTAAATGATTACTTCGCATCAAAAAGCTTTGTAAAATGTTAGGAATAATTCTAAATATGAGTATGAATATTGCACACAACTGTCTAGGTTTTTCGCAAGCCACATTTATGATTCAAGTTCACTTTTCAAATGAAGTTTAATTGGAGAAATGGACCAATTTTCCTGTAGAGTTTTATAACAAAGTGCTAGATTTCACATTGCCAATTCATTTCAGAGTATAATGACCCTAGGCCTAGTAGACTTCTTTCCTATCAATCTTCATATAAATGCAATACACAATGAAATACTGGGTTTTTCGCAAGCAACATTTATGATTCAAATTCACTTTTCAAATGAAGTTTGATTGGAGAAAATGGACCAATTTTCCTGTAGAGTTTTATAGCAAAGTGCTAGATTTCACATTGCCAATTCATTTCAGAGTATAATGACCCTTCTTTCCTATCAATCTTCATATAAATGCAAATATACACGATGAAATACTCAACAATTTAAATTTAGCATCGGATTATCTGTATCAGACTTCCTGAATCAATTCCATTATCGAAAAACCTGGGGAGGCAAACTGAAATCTAAAACCATTTCAATTTAAGATATATTTGTCTAGATAGGATTGTTGAATCAGATCAAGTTTCAATAGATTTAAATATTAGTTCAATAAAACTGATTGATTTAGCTTTGGGTTTGGTTTCAGACTGATGTAATAAGGATTATTTTGGATTTGAAGTCTCCATGTAACTACTTTATTTTTACACAGACTATATTTTCAAGTGCAGATTTGGCCATTACGAATTTGAATAAAATATAACAATTTCATAACCTTGTAAAATTGCGTTTATTAAATGTAATATTAGGAAAATTTACTTCAACATTTCTAAATTACATAGAGGTTTTATTAAGAAGAAAAAAGACAAACACTATCAGACAGGTCTGCTGTGTGCTCGTAGAACAGGGGGCTCCAGGGGGAGTATCAAACATAGGTGGGGGAACCGGGGATATGACCCCTCCCTTAATTTCATGACACCCCTCTGCTGCCACCGCCCCCCTAAATTTGCCAAGCGTTCCATAGAACACACATGTATTAAATATGTCCCAGTCCCCTCCAAAATTGCCCCCCCCCCCCCCCCCCTTAAATGTTGATGATTCCACAGACAATGGTATCGAGGCAGGTATGAGGTGAAGCTAAAATAAATGATTAATTTGATGATCTTTAGGTTCAATGAACAGTGAACATGATGTAGGAATCAATTCATGCATGGCCAGCTACATACATTGACTCATTTAATAATTTACATTATATTCCATGTTGACTTGGAACATGAACTAGCAGATGTAGCTATGTACAAAGTGTGTAAGCAATTTGTTCTTTACTTCAACCCTACCTGTAATTACATCCTTAAGAGTGGTTAAATTGGGAATATTAGGGGGATCAAACAACCCTGTATTTTGTGAGGGGACCTGGCTCTCGGCAAGTATGTGAGGCCTGGAAATGGGAAATTGGGAAGCTCCTTGCCGGGCAATTTGGGCATTTGTAGGGCAATTTGGGCATTTGTAGGGAAATTTGAACATTTGTAGGGAAACTTGGGCATTTGTAGGAAAATTGAGGCATTTGTAGGGAAATTTGGGCATTTGGAGGGAAATGTAGGCATTTGGAGGGAAAGTTTGCTCTTCCTTTAAGAAATACATAATGTAAGAAATAGTGGGAAAGTTTCCATTTTGGAGGGAAATTTGGGTTTAGCTTGCCGGGAAATCAACATATTTTCCAGACCTAATGGCTTGTGAGTTTAGGCCACTTGTAGTCCTCCTCAAAAATAAGTTTATTATCAGCAAATATACAAGTAGCTCACCGACACCAAATGGTATATAATCCACCCAAAATGATATTAGAGCAATATTAATTATTATGCGATGTTTTTCAAATGGTTACACTTATCTTATTCTATCGTTGGCTGTATTGTTTGTAAAAACCATCACATAACCGTACTAAATCATGAAGGAGATCTACCTCCAAATGTGGGAATTTGGAAACATATATTTTTTCACCGCGCGTCGCTATTATTATTATATTATTTGACAACAAATTATAATAGAGTATAGAGGGGCTGTTCATTAAAAAGATCGCTTAATATATGCCTTTTTAAAGGTTTAAAAACCTTTACACTCTGAACAATAAACCTACTATGGCAACTGACAACAAAAATACACTGTTATGTAGAGAAAACTCCACAGCTGTGCCTCGACTATAATTCACACCATTAAAATGTATTGTATCGCATGCAAATTTAAACACTTTAGGTAGCGTGATGTACACAGATCGTCGAGAGCAGGATCTACTCTTTAATTTCCTCTATATACGACTAAAAACTCCCACAAACCGCTCTCTATTTGTCAATCCATCTTCTAACAAAAGAAGTCCATTTCTGGAAAATGCCAACCAAACCACCGAGGAATGACATCATCGGATGACATCATCACTTCGCGAGCACAATCGAGCAATAAATCATTGGAACTAACCATGCGTAATCACAAAAAGCCAGTTTATTCACTGACTATCAGTGGTTGATTAAAATCCCATCTAAATGCAGTGAACGATTTAATATCTATCTAATCGGACCTTTCTTTACTAAACATTTATCTGAAAATACAATTTTATTTCACAAAAATGAATGCACGGAGTGATGAGCAATTTTCACACATGCTCAAAGTTTGTACATCATAATTGAGTGCTAGATTTGTACGGACACATTTTTATGACAAGATATTTCTGCTGACTAATTTGTAGTAATGCTGTGCTTTATCTGTTCAGTGTATGAAGTAACCACCATTTATCTTTAAAGCCCTATCCAAGGTTTCAAGGTAGAAGAGGAGGGTAACTTAAATATAACGGTGTACAAATTCTCTTTACCTTAACTCCCTTAAGCATGTTCTTGACAATTATTCTATAAGGGGAGAAAAATGGGTCAAATTTTGGAGGAAAGATCACTGTTTGCCCATTTTGGGATCGAACCCGGCTGCCAGCGTGGAAAGCTGATGCATAACTGATTGCAATAATCGTAATAAACCTTATCGCCAATCGGAAAAAAATCCATTGATTATCCTTTTCTGATGCACTGTGGGATAGAAAAGGGGGCATATTTTGCCCCTTTTCAATCCTACAATGCAACAGAATAGGGTCAAAGTATCCCCATTCTACGATAGTTTAAAGTGCACTTTCCCCAATGCTTTTAGCTGGTCCCCTCCAAAAAATGCAATTGTACAATTTTCCAAACATTTCTAGCACACATGCATATTTGCCAAACACAGCCCTATAAATTTGCATTACGCTTATTTTCAAGTGAAATGATGTACATTTTTACCTTGAAATGTAGTGACACATGTAATTGTTCATCGCTTGATTACTTTTATATCGCAGGGCCAAATGCACACGTTAAGCATGATATCTACATATAACGTATGCCCGTTGACCACCACAATTCTAGAGGCAATTTTCTTCATCCGCCTCAAGTGTGACTATAATAACCTTAAATAAGGCCCAAAAAAATTAATGGTTTACTTGTCCATAGATGCAAAAAAGTTGGGTCGGTACTCGGTAGGTCAAAAAAAAATTTGATTTTTTAAAATCCTGTATCAAGTATCAATATGAACACTCACAAATAACAATACATGCAAAAGAAAAATATCTCAATGTTAAAAAAAAAGTGGTGTTTCAAAACATGTTTTTCTTCCATTTTTATGATTTTGTTTTTTCACCAATGAAAAAAAGGTGATTTTTTGGGGCGGGAAAAAAGGGAAAAAATTAAAAACGTCACAGTCGGGACCGTAGGAAAGATGGTCGATCGGATTTGGACAAGCAAACACCTTTTTGGGGGGCCTAAGGGATGATATCTGACCTTTATGACGGCAGGCAGCACACAGAGACGGTATGTTCTTATCTATTGCTATGTATGGGTGCACAAAATATAATTTCATGATTGAGAAGGTTCCCTAAGGCCGGGATTTTGTTGTGGATCTTATTTTGTAGACGCCATATACGATGTGCTGGGAGCCAAAGAGAAACTGGCCGGCGGATGGTTAAACAAGTCATCCTATTAAACAGATTGTCTATTTTCGCAGGTCATCAGACGGAATCTTAAAGTGTGATCAGCACAAAATCGGCAAACCTCATTCTAAGATTAAAGGTGTACATTGTATACATTATATGAATAGCATGGAATACAGGGATCATGACCAAGTTACTTAAACTCAAGTCAACTTTTATTACATGTATAAATAATTGATTCAGGCAATCCATCAAGTCTTTCTAAATATTTCTCAACATCCTATTTTGTGTGGATATTGAGCAATAGATAAGGGGGTGTAGAAAGTCCCCCCCCCCCCCCAGAATGGGTCAAAATCATCAGAGATTGATTGACATTTGTCACTGATATTTATCTTCAACGTTTTGAGAAACTTCAAAAAGTTACCAAAATAGTTTTATAAACAAAAATTGATGCAGCAAACCTACATTTCATTTCCATCCTCACAAAGTAACAAAACAACAATATTTAGACTCCCCCCCCCCCCCCCCCCCCACCCATCATCCATAAATATCCAGCCTGTGTAGACCAGAACAAACTATAACAGATCTGCAGGTCTTAACGGTGTGTAGACGTACGAGTGCATTCGCTTATAAGCCAGGTGCCATAATATAATTAATTAAAGCAGTACCATCTGCTAGCTACGGACAACCAAGTATGCGGTATCATGACGTCATGATAGAGCCCTCGAACCATGTATCATGCTAATCTACTTGATCCAACCACCAGGGCCTATGATCGAGTACTTTCTGGAGTTGCATCATAAATGTTTAAAAACTACCTGGTTGTATGGACGTGCAACAATCATGTTGCGATGGTAGAATTTAACAAAGGAAAATAATAATTGTGATTGAAAAGGACCTGCAGAGTTTCTGGGCTTCTAACCCGGGGGGGGGGGGGGGACAAATGCTCAGGGAAAACTTCACAAATAAAAAATAAAAGGGTGTATTCTACAACCTCTGTATTTACCATTACTGTAAAAGAAGGATTGCATTTAAAAAAAATACAGTCTGTAAACAAGAGGTGTATTTAATCCCCACAATTTCGTTGAAAAAACAGTGTTCTTTCGATCCACACCCAAAAAAGAGAGTGTTTCCAGTTCCTTTGTAACATGAACCCGTCGTGAGTGACAGAATCGGAATGTGAATGCTATCAACAAATTCATGGCATGAAACTGATCTGCTGGTCCAGTAATTTGTTTCATCTTCAACTGCCGTGTTTGGTCCATATTTCGAGAGAGAACAGCGTCACTATTGTGTCCCCTTCAGCTGTTAAACGCATTAAGCGGTACAGATTGACAACCTTATTGCGGTATTGCGATGTTTGTTCATCTGGCTACAGTGACAAACAAAATCTGATGAACACACTAACAGCCGGACAGCTTTTTGAAGATGGGTCAATCATACATTTGTATAGAAAGTGTTGAATTTGATTTCTTCAAAATTTCAAGTGTTTAACAAATTAATACAAATGTAAAAAACCATTGCAAATGTACAGAGTAATCATTTCCATAGACAAGTTTTTCCCCTTGGCCTATGGGCTTTATCTATCAAAACTTACAGAAATGGCTTCATAATCCAATAGCTACAGAATAGTAAGAAGATTAAACGAGAACTTACCTTAAGTTCGATGTTTGATCGATATTTTATGAAGAAATGGTAGTGGAGGAGTAAAATGAGAATAGAAACGCTGAGTGTGGTTTACACTCAGCGTTTCTATTCTCATTTTACGAAATACACGTATTTCGAAATAAAATATATGGTTATTGGTTGCATTGTGTAATTTTAGAACTTATTCCCATTTCGAAAATAGAGACACCATAAACATGTCAGCGCCACAATGACTGAGAAATCCTTATGTAATTACAAATGAGACATAATAGAACAAGACTATATAACCAATCCCAAAAGATGCAAAAAATTAGCCGACATTTATTAGTTGCGTGTAAGCATGTAATCAAATTATGAATACATTATAAAATATGGACCTGAATCATTTCCACGTCACTGAACAATCACTATGCTGAATCCATCACTATTACATCTCAGGTGCTAAATACAAGGCATCTATTGGGACGGGTGCACTTACAATCTCATACCCAAATTTGCCAACGTATTAACCGGGTTAAGTGTATAATGCTATAGGTCATTGAACTTCGCCTCAGGTATTGATGCTGTGGAAGATGGATAATGTACAACTGATCCCTTGAGGAGCGCTGATAGGCTCCAGAAGTCTTGGATGTTGTCCTCTCGATTGTAATTTGTACACTTGCAAAGGACTTGCACACCTGCAGGCAAATATAGGTTCAAGTGCATATTCAAGCAAAATTTGGCAGCAAATTGTATCTTGCTAGGGGCATCAGCGACAGGATGGATTTAATACAAAATTATGCACTATGCGAAACTTCATCATGTGTGGACAGCGTGGTGGTACAACAAATGTGCGTGTACTCTGATCTTTTGATGAAGTACTGAGACAACATTGGGGCCTGGGTATGTGTGTACAGTTTAAATGGGGCACTATCCAACTGATCTTTAGGCATTCCTACAACCATAAAAGTGCGTATATCCAGCTGTTTCGTGTGGGAAATACCTAGATATACTGAAAAGCCATCTCTTGCATTGGTTGTTATGTTTTATAAAGCAGGGGGAATGGTTGGGAGGGAGATCTCAACAGAATCATTAAATTTGGTGCCTCCCTTGTTCCAACCCCTTTCCACTTCTCCCAACATCCATTCGTACCACATAAATTAATAACCTGAATCCCATTAAAAAGCTACTACAAATACAAGGTATTTTTAACTTTCAGCCAATTTGTTTTGTTGTGCCAAAAAAAGTAATTTATTTCTATTAACCATACCTGAACTGAACAAGTCTTGCTTCCCCTTTTTTCTAAATTCTGTAAATTATGTGCCCATATTTCTTGATCAATAATTGAAACTCACATTTGCACATGAAAGTTAGTTATTTTTTTAAGCTCTTCTATCATAAATTAACATTTGTTATTTGTTATCACAATTTTGTGTTCCTTTATTATATAAAATCATATCCATGCCAATAATTAATATTGGACATAATTTTGGCTCAGGCCACGAAGAAAAAAACCCTGTTCTATGGGCCCAACCGACCCATTTTGGGGGAATTTCCCAATTTTGTAAAAGAAAATTAGAAAATTTCAAAATAGTTAAAAATGTGTTTAATATTTTTAAATTGCCTTGAAAATAACCAGTTTTTCGGACCCCTCTCCCCCCCCCCCCCCCCCCCCCGCCCCCCTCAAAATTAATATTTTCGGACCCGCTCTTACATTTCTGACTCGACTGCACATTTCCCAACATTTTGGAAACGGACCTCGTAGAATGGGGGGGGGGGGGGGAGTTGTGGCCTCAACTATGATTGTTTTGGTAGTGCAGAAATTTCAATTCCACTCTTATGTTAGAATGCTCAGAAACCATAATGATATTGATCATTTGTATGCCAAATCCATCAATAGTTAATGGCGTAAAAAATGTACTTGGTAGGAACATGAGTCATTTTCCATAGTCTTTATCTCTATTCATTCTATACAATGACGGAATATTTTCATTATCTTGTTTATATTTTGTCATGAAATACAATATATAATCATTATCTCAGGGAAACAATATCATCTAATTAAGACGACAAATTCAAATTAGACGGGAAAAGCATGGCCATGCCCTGATATGCAACACCTGTAAAATAACGTGACTAAAGATACATGTAAGGTTAACTTCAGATCTACTGTAAAAGTGGTAATTTTCGCGCGATTAAATGTACGCGCTTTGCCGATTTTCATCCATTTAGGTTGTTTTTAAATTCACGATTTTAAAAGTTCATTACATAGACTTAAATACACAAAATAAATATTATGTTTTTATTTTCGCGGTAACTGCTTGGAGCACGAAAAGCGCAAAAATTAATGTAGCGCGAAAATGTCCACGCTTACAGTAATTTTGCTGAAAAAACTAGGTCAACTAGCGACCTTTGCAGAGAATGTTCAGATGCTGTCAGTCAGGCTCAAGTAATGTATTGTCACGATTGTGGTCATATAAAAGACAACTCTGCCTCCATCAGATAGGATTTCTGCCCCGGCATTCTCTCGTCAATATGTTTTCGGTCATATTAAAACAGATGACACAGCAGCGCTCACGAATTGTAAACATAGCAGTGAAGGCAAAATGTCAATGTTTGAGGAGCGAGGTTCATTTCGGTGTACAAGAGAATTGGCACAGTGGCCGGTCACTCTAATCGAAAACCCAGGGCAGCCGGTCTTAAATTAAAAGTATGAAATCAATACAATATCAGCTGGCAGTGAAGTGGCTTGATTATTGCAAAACATGCCTTGTTTGTTTCTCCCTCCCTCCATGAATTGTTTGCTTTTTAAAATTCACGCAAAAATAGGAAGTTATAGTGTGCCATGTTTGCTGTTATCAAACCCCTGAGACTGAAGTGGCACAATTGGTCATCTTTTAGGAGGACCCAAATCAACCATCTTCTTGTATTGCATTATTATGTAGGCCTATATCTGAGAGTCACATTTTGAGGTAGCCTATTATGATATGACCTTATTAGGGACAGTGATTGATCAGCTTGTGATTGGAGCACAGGGGTATTTTTCAACATATATGTGTTTCAATTTTCATCATAAAGCGTTCACTTTTGTACAGGTGCAGTTCGTAACCGGAAACACTGTTAACGGCATCAAACCATGAAATTCTATTTACAAACTAAAAATCCATTATTAGATGTTAGAAAGATGATGACAATATGTGTCACAATTTTACAAATACTATCCGAAACTGTTTACCTTAGTTCGCCGTCTATTGGGTAAAATGTCACAATTCTCCAAATTTCGTTTTTCTTGGCAATCTCTGCCCCCTTTAAAATGAATTCTTTGGGACCCCCTGAACCCCAAATTTCAAAGAAATAGACCGAGAGGTCATTTTGGAATTTCAGCCACATTTGCGCCCAAAATGAAATAAAATTAAACGACAAAAAACGCTTAATCATAATGTATGACGCAGAAAACGCTCTCAAACAATTTTGCAAATTGCTATAAGAATTTCTTAAAAATCAAATTTAATCGATATCTTTACAATATTCCTCACACAAAATCATTCATTGTGGCCTGCATTGAAAAGCATCTGGGGTTGCTATTAATATATGGGACAATATCTCAATATTGATTTGAAGATTGGCGAAATGAAATCTTGAAAATCTAAAGTAATGTATTTTCTCTCAGTCCTTCCCATTGGAAAATGAAATGCAGCTGAACTTGCATTCCACACAAGTTTTAACAAGAATGCGCATTGATAAATGTATTCTGTGACAGGTGAGATCTAAATTAGTAAAATTGTATCTATCTAAAGCAGGGCCGATCTGAAAATGTAGCACATCTAGCTAGCCTTTTGCTATGAGTCAGTGCATAGTCATCCATTGATCAACATGATTTATTGTGAGGCTCTTATTTATAAATGGAACCAGGTAAAGATTGAAATTTGCTTTGAATGGGCCATTTGGTTTGGAAGATTAATAGATAAGATGCATCAAAGCGGCAGTCGGCACAAAACAAAATTGTTTTATTCATTTTTTTCTTTTTGGATGGGTGGGGTGTTCATGCAAGCAGGCTGGCCGGAATGCACTAATTTATATGCATGCATGAATTATGAAAAATCCAGATAATTAAGAGAAAATTGATGTGCAGTCTTGCATTAGGCTAAATTTAAAAAATCTTTTGTCTCAAAGCTCTTCAGTTTTTCAAAACCTAATGCGGAATGCGGGGTTTTTTTAAGTTTTGTTTTTTTAAATATAAAATATTGAAATCCTTGTAAAAGTGACTTTTTGAATTTAAAATGATGTGATCAATGAAAATCTGAAAAATCTGTGAAATTGTGGGATTTTTCGGGGCGGGGGGGGGGGGGGGGTGGGGGGTTGAAGGGAAAAAAATGATTTTTAAAAAAAAAAATTAAGATTTTTTTCTCTTTCTAATGAGCATCAATAAACTAACGCGCGCCGGAGCTTTGAGACAAATGATTTTTTTAATTTAGCCTTAAAATCCCTAGTTTTCCTCATCACTACAAATCAATCACTACACTGCTAGGTGATGGTAACGCACGCTTCGCCGGTCTTATGGCGCAAACAAATCGTTAGATTTGTCAAGCGGACTCCGTAGCTTAATTGGATAGGCCAGACTGCCTCCAAATATGGTCTTACCGTCTTTGCTGCCACGCAGGCAACCCAGGGTCGATTTCCAGCGCCAACACATCCGAATATTCCCCCTAATTTGATCTAAACACAACACCAAAAGTAAGTCCCCCTCTCAACAGTTCGTCATAAGATTGTAAGGTAAAACATTTTACCAATAAAACTTACTTAGAAATAATCCTATGATCGTTTCCGAAGTGTTGTTTGAAAATGAAAGATGTCCATGACTTCATGGCGGAATGAGGGAGCTCAAATGGAAGACAAAAAATGCATGCCCTTCTCAAAAGTCACACAAGTTTATGAATTGCTTCTTACTAATTTGGAAAAACACCTGTGGTTGAGTGAATATTACTCTAATGTGTAATCGCTTCATGATCATTCAGCCATGTAAATCCTGTCTCAGAGCTTATCACAGTGAGTTGTGACTTTTGAGAAGGGCAGTTTTTGTGTTCCCTTTGAGGGTTTATCCATGTTATAACTAAACTGTTGAGAGGGGACTTACTTTTGGTGTTGTGTTTATATTATATACCCTCCAAGAAATATGTATGTATATTCACTTAGTATTTTTTGAAATATCAATTTTATTTTGATATACATGTACCAACTAGCCCTAAATAAGATAATGCACTGATTTAAAAGCTACATGTGCATGTACATGTATAAATGCTGACTTCAATTTTACTTGAAATCTCTATCAATAGGTCAATATCCTCATAAAAGTACTTCCATGTCTCAGGACTTTGATAAATCTGTAAGTTCTTTATTAAAGATATAATAATAATAATCTTTAAAGGAAGGGTCCCGCAAGCACAACATTGAGCATTATTTGTTAGAAAAATAATTATCAAGCCAAAATTGTGTAATTATATAGAACAAAACACCATACTAGTCACAAAAATGAATAAAACTGCAATCACTTAACATGCAATTTTTAAAATTAACGCGATCGAAAGTCTTGGTGTCGATGACGTCATGGGTATCGGTGTTCAAATTTGCGCATGTGCATTGTATAACTATGACATCATCGACACTGGGACTTTCCATCGCCGCAAATTTTAAAAAGTGCATGTTGAGAGATATCAGTTTTTAACTTTTTATTTGTTTTTGTCATTTTATAAGTGTGGTGTTTTGTTCTATAATACAAAAGTTGGGCTCGATAGTTATTTTTCTAACATATCATGTACACTTTTATGCTTGCGGGACACCTCCTTTAATGCTAAAAATTAAACAAAATCAATCTTTCACATAAATTGCGGACAGGTGAATATGCCAGATTAAGTCCAAATTGACAGATGATCCTATCAAAATAACTCATCCCATTTTCTAAATTGGACAAATGATGAGTGTACTACTAGTACTACCATACCAGTAATTCGCATAATATGCATGAACTTGAGGACATTGACCCTAAGTAAGGTATATCAGACTCAGTCTAATTCCTCCCTGTTGACAAAATATGGCGTTTGTATAAAACATACATAGTGGGCTCCTATGCACTGACAATTGGAAATTAGAATGCAAGTGCCATGTGTATGCAATCTCAAAGTACATGTATGCATCAATGATATTCTCTCTTTGGTGACAACTGACAACTAAAAAAAAATGATTGGCAAACATGTTTGTGTATATTTATACAACTTTTAAAAAAAATTGTCAAACATGTATATAATTATATTTGTAAATGTACTAAAAACAAACTTGTGGTAAATGATTCCATGACTTCAAACGGCAGTGTAAGGTGCAAATACTTTGCTTTTTCTTGTTGAAACCATCTTTTCATTTGGTTAAAAACACTTGTTCATTATATAATAATGTTTTATATCATATATATAATATAATATAAAGCAGTTTACCAACCCACGGTGTTTACAATAGACAATATAACAAACAAATATTAACAACCACCAGCGAATGTCCCAACGAAAAATAAGCAAGGACATTCACCGGCGGGGATTTGAACCCCGGTCTCCTGATTACTAGACAGGCGTCTTAACCACTAGACAACCGATACTTGCTGATAAACGGCAATTTGAATCAGTGGTAAGTGATTAAGCGACGGGGTTATACAATACACACGACACTTGTTCATTAATTAATAACAATATGAACAATTAACCCTCAATTTTGGACTGTTTTTATGATGCCCCTTTATGGAGAATAGAATCTAATAATTTTAAAGAATGGGCAAAACAATTGGTGAATATAATTGATTATACTTTGCCATTATACTTTTTGTAAAAAAACTGCTTCACAGAATTCTATTCAAATTCCACAAGTTTCACAAGCATAGTTTCATTTTATATGTTCACCTCTCATTGAATAATAATAATAATAATATAAATCAGTATTAATATAGAGCCTTTTCCAAATGGCTCAATTGAACTAAGAAAGTACCTGAAAAACTGAAAACACAGTATGCAAAATGTTCTATCTTTGGCAAGCTTTCACATTGTTGACTATGTTGCACATACTTCACTGCCTTGTATTGTTGCAATAAATGTGTGTACAATGTACAGTGGCGCAAACAATAAAGCACACATCATTGGAGCAATTCAAGCCAGTTTTAACAGCTGCTTACACAGCCAATTGTTCACTGCTTGTGTTGTTTTTTAATTGTTGGCTATACAATTACAAATGAGTGCACAAATCATCTGTAGATGTGTCCATCTAGAGTGCGTCCAATGAGTAGAAAATAGAAACCAACTAATTGGAGAATCACTACAATCAGGGAAAGCTTTAAAATACCCTGTATACATGTAGGTCGTTCTTTAAAAGTCCCCATTGACAACATGCAGTGGTAGTGTGTACTATTAAAGGATCAAAGGTCCAGAAATATATGGTGCTGGTTTATGTTTATTGACTACAAAATGAACATGACTATCAGTGTTTTAAATCAAATTTCCTTTAATTTGGTATCAAACACGACATGTTTTGAACAAAATTTGGGTCAATGACCCCCCCAGTTTCATTGACCCCCCTAAAAAAAAAATTCCCCACACCCTATCTGTCCTCACTTTTTTTTGGTGAATATCGACACCCATACCTACCATTATCAGTTGAAATTGGCTTCTTTCTAATTTTTTCCCAGTGGAATCCTAATTTAGGGATACTAAATACACAACATCCATGAAAGCAGTGACAGTTAACTGTCACTGATGAAAGTGATGCAAGTCTATTAAAGCAGGGAACAAGCATTATAATAATACTGTTTGAGCTAGATTTGTCACATGTGTTGAGGCCAATTTGTATGTTGGATCAGAAGTTACGCCCAAATAGCACTTTCACCACAGTAGCACTCGAACCCACAACCTATGAGTAGGGAGTCTAGTGCTCTATCCAATGCCATTTTATTATTTGAGATACTGTCTACCATACTATACCACATGACAATATTGTAAGTGTTTACAAACTGTTGTTAGTGTTAATCAAATCTGTCCATGTGACAAATTATCATTTTGATGCCCGATATGCATGACGTGACGTATGATAACAAAGATAAGCATTGAGTTTGTTATCACAAGAACAAGTCAATATCAGCTTATCAAATTCAGCATAAAACCAAACCAATGCATTGATTGTTCAATTGTGTTTCTATTCAGGTTATCATTTTGTTATTGTTTCAATGCAAATTATTTCCTATGAAAACATGAATGAATGCTGCTCCTTAAAAAGAATCAAGAAATTATAAACAAATAAATAACAACAAAGATGCATTTTTACTAAGAATCTTAAACTCAAGAGGTTTGCCAAAATAAGCAAGCAAACAAACACGCAGCACAATGTCGTACATGTACCTGAATGAGCACTTGGCTCTGATTCAAAACACTTGTTCACCAACAATACAATCTTCAATTGCAGTTCTGTAATACTATTGTTCACACTGCTAACAATACCTGGCCACAGGGGTCTCTATATATTACACAATTGAATAGATCAATGACCACAAACATCTGACCTACTAAAGAACTGGACATGTCAACGCTCATGGGGAATTCCTGGAATCATTGTACTTTTCTAATGGCACAGTTAAGCATCCTTTGTTTAATTAATTGTAGGCCCATTGTATTATATTTTAAAGCTGGGGCCTGGGGGGAAGTTCAGTTGACTGGAATGACTGAATGACAATATTCAATACTTTCAATTCAATGATTATTGATTTGTGTATGTAAATAAAAGTCTTGTTTATTGACTAGTGTTTATGCTAATGGATGGAGTTTACCTCGCTCTACGCTATACACATCAAGAATAACACGAGAACACAACCCCACAAGCTCTGCACAGCAGAGAGTATCCCTGAGCGACCCAGTCGCACCCTGGGACTAATATATCTATAGTCCCAGGTCGCACCTCCCTCCTCACACCACCTGCCACTGGCTCCCCCACACTGCCGCAGGCGCAATACGGCCTACCAACCGATATGCTAGGAGTATCGTCGCCCCCACATTCACTCAATTTTAGCATCAATCCCTAAATGTACTTACCTCAAATTTAAAATTGAGATTGGTTAATTCCGTTATAAAGGACTGTGAACATTTGAACAAAACATCAGAATAAGTCTTGAGGGTAAAAAATAAAATGATGGCCCAAATTTGTGCTAGAGCATTGTTTTAGGCAGTAAAAAAATGTAATTGCCAACATTCATTAGGCCAAGTAAAACAAAACAACAGTTGATCGTCCGGACTTTTCAAAAAAAGGATGGGGATTTTTTTATTTTTTTTTTATTCTTCTTTTTTCTCAGATGGCCGCCGGCTTTTTGAAGTAAAGATTTTACAGTCTGAGCCTCTTTACATTGTATGATGCATTTATTTAATGTACAGATACAGTTTTAATAAAGTTAGTTTTACATGCAATTTTTCGAAAAGTTTTACTATAAACAAATTAATTAAAAAAATAACAATCAACTGTTGTTTTGTTTTACTTGGCCTTACTCTTTCAGTGACATTTTCAAGGGTTAAAATCAAAGTAAGGCCACAAAAAAAACCTGTTCTCCTAACGGGCAAACAGATCTCTCATCAGGTAGGATCTGTCAGTCAGGTATACATGTAGTGTTGTTGTGGTCTTTTGGGGGGTACAATAATGTTGGCAATTTTGGGTGAATATCCAACAATTTAAAATTAAAAAAATCCCAAAATTAAAAAAAAAAGGTATATTTTACACTGCGGTACGTATGGTGAGTGAAAACACTGTTTGGGTACAATCACGCTTAGTCCGTCTGACAAAACTTACTGCTGTATATCAATAATTAAAATTTATCTAGAAACAAATGTTTGATGAGAAGTTTTAGTCACTGGCCAAGGAGGATAGACTTATTTAACTCTCATTTGGATTATTGTATTAAATGGCAAAAATAAGCACTCAAAAGCAACAGAACAAACACATGCGTATTACAGGCTATACAAAAGACATTATAACACATAACATAAAAACTACACTAGAAAATAATTAAGTCTACATATGGAAGACGCTTGAAAGCTGATACAGTCCCCACATCTATATAAGCTCAAATAAAGCCCTGCTGGGTAAGATTTTCTTCTCCTTGATGAGGCTTGATCGGGGACTTCCTAGTCCAATTTATGCCCAAAACCCAACACGAACAGGGATCGATTTACCTGAAGTAGCGAAGTAAGATCCTGATTCCTGAACAGTGAACACTTTGTGTGGAATTCACTATTCAATTCCGAAAGTGTTCATGTACAATGATAGCAATAGCTGATAGCATGCTATGCATTTCAACATACAATGTAACATTGTGCTAATGTGTTATGATTGTGCCATTTACAAACAAAATTTTGTAATTAATACAGACTTAGTTGCCAAAATCATTACCTGGAACATGGAATGAACATTTTATGGTGATAGGCTAGAATATCCCTTCATTTTTATACATGTATAAAACAAAGATGCTTACAATTGGTGGCAGCATTGGGAATGTGGGAAAACTACACATGCATAGAGATCATGTTGTGCATTTGCCCTACCGTCTATTTTACTTCTTTTCTGGACAGTGACATAACTTTACAATTAATGCACACACAACATGTGTAGTGTACCTCTCGCCTATTTAAATGAGTGTACATGTATACGCCAGCACCTCGATTAGGCTTAACGTTTATGTACTACAAATCACTGAATGACACAGTGACGTCATGTCTAGTGGAAGAGAAACAGAGTTTTAACGACTTATACATCAGTCACAAATTATTATAATGTGCACAAAATTTGGTCTAGTTGTGCATACATTTATGTTTAATTGGGCCTAAAAGCCCTGCATGTAATAAAATCTGCCGTCGGTTAGATAATACAGTACTTCATTCTTCAATTTCTACAGCTTCTGTAAGGCTGGCAGGCTACATCACTTGTAAGTAAACGTTTACTTTTTAACAATTAATAAAAATCAGTTAACTATTTGTGGCAGCAGTGTAACTATCGTGGCATAAGTCTTAGCTCTATCGTAGCGAAAACCTATAACCGGATGATCCTAAATAGAATTCGTCCTGAGCTGGATAAACATCTAAGAACTCACCAAAATGGCTTCAGGGTAGGAAGAACTACTATAGGGCATATATACTGGCACTGAGAAGGCTGATTGAAGGGGTAAAAGCTATAAACCTACAAGCAATAATAACATACATAGACTTCAGGAAAGCCTTTGATACCATCCATCGTGGCAAAATGCTAAGAATTCTGCACGCTTATGGCATACCAGGACGGATCGTCGATGCTGTTGGAGACATGTACGAGGAAACTATGGCTAAAGTGATTTCTCCAGATGGAGAAACAGATCTGTTCAAAATCTTAGCTGGTGTACTTCAGGGTGACACCCTTGCCCCATATCTGTTTGTTATTGTACTAGACTTCGCCCTGAGAATGGCTATAACAGGAAAGGAAGAAGAGCTTGGATTCCACCTTGAAAAGCGAAGAAGCAGAAGGATTGGACCTGTAGCAGTGACAGACTTATATGCAGACGATATTGCCCTGCTGTCTGAAGAACTACACCAGGCACAAGATCTGCTTCAGAGGGTCGAGACATCAGTGGCTAAAGTTGGCTCGTCTATGAATGCAAAGAAGACAAAGTTCATGGCATACAACCAAACAAGTGCGGTGGAAATCAGAACAGATGATGGAACCAAACTAGATGAAGTAAACTATTTCAAATACCTAGGTGCCTGGATGTCAAGCACTGAAACGGATATCAAGCAACGCAAGGCAGCAGCTTGGAGAGCCTGTGGGAAGCTGAACAAGATCTGGAAATCCACCCTACCAAGAAAATTCAAACTTTGCCTGTTCGCAGCAACTGTTGAATCTGTGTTACTATGGCTGTGAGGCATGGACCACCACCCCTAAGCTAGCAAAGCAACTTGACGGCTGTTATACTCGTATGCTAAGGGCTGTCCTCAACATTCACTGGAAGCAACATACAACTAACACAGAGCTGTATGGAGATCTTCCCAAAATCACCCAAAAGATCAGGGAGAGAAGGACAAGATTCTCAGGCCACTGCTTTAGGAGTCAAGAATGTGTGTCAAAGCTGGTTCACTGGATACCAAAGCATGGGAGAAGGAAACCGGGAAGACCTGCCCTAACTTACATCGATGTGCTTAAACAGGATACTGGTTTGGATGTAGGTGACTTAAAGACAACAATGCAGGACAGGAAAGTGTGGAGAGCCATTGTAGATCGAGAACACAACTCGAATTAAGCAAGCATTTGTGGCAGCAGTGGGAAACTTTTTAGCATTTCAATAAGATTCTAATAATTTGTAAGTAAACATCTTTTTCAGGGTTGCAATAAGTGGTTGCTGTTAATGCTGTAGGTTTCAATTTTTATATTTTAAAACCATAAAAACACATGTCAGGCTGGTCCATGGGCAAACTGCAACCTTAGAATTATGAATTATGATGGTAATAAAGACCAATCAACTTATATATAGGTCAAAGACTACAATAACAAGGCTCGAGATATTCGATCCATAGAATATGGTTTATACGGTTATACCCTGAGTAAGGTTTGAAAATATTGTTTATATTTATAAATCCAGCAAACATCTTTTTTTCAAGGTTAGAATTGGTGGCTGCTGTGGGATTCAATGTTGAATCAAGATATTTGATCCATTGAATCTCATATATACATACCCCACACCAGGGATAGCACTGGATCAAAAATGTGAGAGGTCACATTTTTCAGGACCCCGTGGGACTTCAAAAAACAAATTTAAGGGGTCCCCCGAAAAATTGAGGGGTCCTGAAGTTTGGGTATTTGACAATTTTACTTTTTTACGAACAGTTTTAATGAATTTATATTGTGAGCAAAGGATGGATTATATGTAATTTACAGAATTTCTTAAGGTTTCCATTTCCATACATCGTCAAATTTAAGGGGTCCCTTCCATTTTGATCAGGACCCGCAAGTCTTTCCAATTTGAAACCTGACGCGTCACTACAAGTAAAGGTGCGTTCATACTAGCGTCTTTGCGTATCGGTCGACGTCGACGGACAAAAGTTGACATTGCTTCAATTCGCGCACCGATGTCCGTCGACGTCGCCCGATGCGCAACGACGTGAGTATGAACGCACCATAAGTGAGAGGTCTAGGACACGCAGACGCATCAGAATGCGACCCCTGCCCCACACACTCAGCCACTCCACAGCTTAAGTGGGGTTTTTAGCCTCCACTTACAATACAATGTACCACTACCAGCAGCGTATATTAACTCTGAATCATAGCTCTCTGTCTGAGATAAAAGCATCTGATTCTGAGTCCGCGTCAGATATTTTCATTAATATTTTTCAACTTTTCTGAATACAGTGCAATTTAAATTGAATTTTTACCTCAGGTCATCAAATTCAATAACCGATCAAGTGAGTTTGGGACATTAGTATTGAAATTTAAAAAACCTTGGAAATCTCCGGAATTCATAACGAACATTAAACCTTGATGGCACCAAATGATTCCCTGAGTCAAGGGCTGTAAAGTAATAATGTAAACTCAAGTTTAACTGCAAGTAAATACATTTTTGTGTTTTGAAACAATTATGAATTATGACGTCGACTCTCATTCACTCTGTCTTGATTCATTCATTCTGTAGTAATATTAATAATATACTAAATATCATAGTATTAGTACTTAGTTTGGAAGCCACTGGTAAAGTAAGGTAAAGTGACGTGCCGAGCGAAGTCTCTCTTTCTTTGGCGTTAGGCCAGCCGCCAGACTCCTCTTTTTGTAATTTTTGCTGTGGGGGGTTTGCCACTCCTCCCGCACAACAAGTCTGTGTTACCTTCCCAACATGAATTAATGGTGGTACCCATTTATACACCTTAGTAGAGACTAGAGAGGAGTATTTGCGGTAAAGTGCTTTACTCAAGGACATAACCAATGATAACCATGATAACACGCTGGATTTTAGGGGGTTAAATTGATTTGACGGAATAAACCGTATACTTCATGAATTGACTGTACATTCCGTCAATAGTTAAAAAGTATACGGTTTATTCCGTCAATCAATTTATTCCCCTAAAATACAGGATTGCCTAAAGTATACTAGACTAGACAGTGAGTGGCAGTACAGTAGTGCAAGTTGAATTAATTAAGCTTACCGGATAACTGTCCTGGCTGAAATCCAGTGGACGGGTCCAGTCCGCAAACAGCAAAATAGTCGACCAAACGGCCAGCTTGTTGCCCCGTAGACCCCATGGTATATCAATGAGTTATTTATCAAGTTGTAAGATCATCTGTATCCTCATATTCTATTCCTATACGATGTTAAATGTTTGATAATTCCCCGTCATGTATACAACCCAATGACTTTTCCATCGCTAATATATTTTTCCGTACGTCGCACAATAAATATTTTCAATAGCAATAAATAGTGTTTCTATAAAAAAATATTTTTCTCAATGTAGTTTGAAATATTTTTTGCAGAACATTAACGCTCTATTTCTCCCAATTCATCCACATTTATTCATTATTAATCAATTTCACTCACTTTTGTGTATGATTAGTTCACGCTCTGCATGAAAGAGTCCTTAATCAATCAATTGCAATTATTTTATTTTTTTTGTCAATTTAAAACACTAGGATTTTCGACTTCCGGGTGACAAATTTATATGCTAATCAATCAAAAAAGTTCTGACCCTCCACTTACCATTGCTTACTACATGAATTCAATTTTAAAGCTCTAACAAAGGCTATGGAAAAATCACCCAATTTTCTCTTTAAATATTCGCGGCCACCCTGAAAGCCTGAATTAAGAAAAGATCATTCATTGTCATTCAATTCATCCAAATTGGCAGGAGTCGGCAATAACCCCAAACCCAAATGCGAGCGGTACGCCAGGGGGGCGTTGGCATACTTACTTTGGCGGTTTGGGGGGGGGGGGGGGGGGGGGGATGGGTGCTGTAATATTTATTAAAGCGGCGGGTCAAACAAATCACCCCTCCTCCCCTCCCCCGGTCCAACCGGGCGGAACCGACGGTTGCCGCGCGGTCAAGTTTTGATGTGCCCCCTTACATCAACATAGGCCTATCTTACGTTCCGATATGGCATTGACTTAAGGGCCCGGGGGGGGCACTCAACTTTTTTTTGGGTAGGGGTGTGCCGCCCAGGGTCTCAAAAAGGGGGGCTAAAGAACTGAACTGAGTGGATTTTATGACGAAAAATAGGGTCTTAGGAACTGATTTTTTCCCAAAAAATAGGTCTTGAGAACTGGCCTATAGTTCAATTTTCGATTTATTTTGGTTTAGGAACGCAAAATTTTCGAAAAATTGGGGCTTTGGAACACAAAATTGGTGCTTTGGAACGCAAAATTTCGCGATTTTTGAATTTTCAACAAAAATGGGGTCTTAAGAACTGATGCAGGCTCAAAAGGGGGGTCATAAGAACTAGCAGCAGAGGGTGAAAAAGGGGGTCTTCAGCGCGGCACATACCTATACCCTTTTCAAATGTCAGTGCCCCCCCCCCCCGGGCTTAAGGGGCTGTCTTTACCTTTGGAATTTGTTCATGGATACGTTGGCAAGTTTTGTTTGTGCCCTATCTATCTGAACGGCCAATAATTTTATAATGATGCCCCTTCTTTTTATTGTGTGGAAAAAAAATGGATTTTTTTTCTTTCTTCATATTTATACATTTTGGGTGGTTTTGTGAGTCTTTATAACCCGAACAAGTTAGAACATTCTGAGCAGAAACGTATAATCCAGTGAAACGTTCTACTTTTGAGAGCATTGGTGCAAAGCTGAGATGAGGTGAAGCATGCAAAAAATCACTTTTTTTAACTTATCATGAAATTGGATTTTGTAACATTATACACCCTGTGGCTCTAATGTCTCGACCGTTGATGATTATATAGATGTTTTTCCACCATCGTCGATTTGCTGTCTAGAAGTCGTCTCATAGTAAAAGTTTTTCAGTCGATAGGTTTTAACAAAATATGCGCGAAGCGCAAAAAAATGGGATTTACACTCCAAAATAGCCTCTAAAATCACTCCAATCATCACCATCTTTATAGTTTAAACAAATTTACACAACCCCCCCTGTTTAAGAATAAAAAGTTACATAACCCCCTATTTCAACATATGAAAGTTACATGACACCCCCTATAGTTTACCTAAGCGCCCCTCCACCATTAATAATGAACGGTCCCTTATATTGATACTACTCACGCTAAACTACAAAACTTCTGAAGAAAGTATCATATCACTCGAGTAGAAACATTTTCTTCACACCATTCAAACATTGCTTCATAAAAAAACGGCATCACCAACATCAGTCGATACATATTAATTTGTTGTAGAAATAAAAAGAGGACATAGCAAATTATCTGTATATCATTGAAATCGAGCTTTGTGTTGAACATGGTCAATGATATTATGAATTTTAAAAGAGGTAATTTTGGTCAAACTTGAAAAGTGTCCATATTTTCTGTCAGAAACGTCAGATTTTTAAAATTGAAAATGCCTACGAAAGCTAAATATATTTATGTTAGAATCATAAGCACCTTAACCAATAACGATGGCATTCATAGCTAAATAAATACTCCTTTCCCGGTACAAATCATTCTGGGACACTCTGTATAGTAAGAAAAGAGCTGTAAAATGTGCTCATAAAGAGTAATTACATATTTCCATTGTGTGGTTTAAATTGGGTGCCGCTGCCGTGTATAGAAAATGGTGCCCCTCGCCCCTCTTCCCCTCCACAGGTTTTGTGAAAATTAACTAGAATTCATTGTCCCCACATATCTATTATAGGCTATACACATACGCTCAAAGATTGCCAAGTTTTTATTTAAGAGGTTGAGGGGGCACTTCCCTAAATCGACTTTTCAGTTCCAGACGGCGGCGGATGGTGACCATGTAAATTTCCGCTTCGAACAATCATAAACCAGGCAATGAATATCGAAATCCATCGCGAACGGAGTTTTGAAATAATAATATTTTAGGTTTAAGCCGACATTATGATCATTATTTTAGTATCGTTGGAAATTATTCAGACATCAACGAAGCGGCTCTCAATCTTGTTGCATGTTGGGAACATCAGAGAAGAAGTAGTTTTCCCTCCGATACCCCGGACTTCGTACGTTCAAATGGCAGTATAAGTTCGGTAAAACACAAAGCCGATTTTGCATTAGTTTGGAGTCTTTATTAATTGTGGTAATTACCGGTGTTTTCATTGCTCATTAGGGTTTGAATAGCTATTAGACCTTTACTAGTCTCACTATGACTCACAAGTGACCCCAGATACATCACTCATGCCGGAAGTGGGTGGAAAAGAAATAGTCACTCATACTCATATCAGTATAAGGGGTCACACCACTAAATAGAGCTCCATAGGGATATGTACACTGATATAAAACTCTGTTTTAGACCACTAAATTGCGAAATTGGACCCTGTAGAGTGATTTTTTCTTAAAGATTATCACATTTCCCCACCAAAAAGTGATAAAAAATAGGTAGGTTGACCTGCTGCTCGATTTTCCAAAATATGCCCACGGAGTTGACTACCTCTCTGATGACGAGCTTGGAAGTGTCGCCGTAATCGCCAATTTTCCAGTAAAAAGCACAAATTTGAAAGATCTCTCAACATTTACCTATAGATGATATTCACAGTTTATAGTCAGGGTGCACGTAGGTGATGTCCCATTAATCATAATTAATCAAAAATCATAGGCATGTATATACGCAATGGTCAGTGGCGTAACTAGACTTTTCCATTTGGGGGGGCAAGAAGGGGCAGTGACTTGAAATGGGGGGCCTCCTAAGATTTTTTGAGTCAAGAGATGCGCGCGTAGCGCGCGAAAAATTTCGACTTTACAGCTATTTTTTGGACAATTGAGCTATATTTTGGCTCTAAACAAGCTTGTACCAAAGAATATTTCATTTTGGGAAGACATATGCGCGCGTAGCGCGCGAAATTTTTTCATATGTGTACTTTTGACCATCATAATTTCATGATTCCTTTCGTCAAATGAACCGACAGTGCCAATCTCAACCGACACGATGTCATTATTGGGGGGGGATTTGGTGTGTACTTTGTTTGTAAATTTCATTTACAGCCGTACTTGATTTCATTTGGGGGGGCAAGCGGGGGGGCAAGGGTTCCAAGTGGGGGGGCTCCCGCCCCCCCTGCCCCCCCGCTGGTTACGCCACTGGCAATGGTATTACTGTCAAGTCTTTTTAAATTGGGGATTTTGTGATGCATACTTTCCGATTCTAGATTTAAACACCGACTTAAGGGTAGGGGATACCCCATTTAGTGTAGTGCACCCTTAAGCCTGTTTCTATTCCATCACCACCTATCACCACGTAGTCCGTCAAGGAGTCCCACGTCAAGAAGTCCCACTCGCCCCGATCAAGGGAGCGCCAACTGGCGATGCGAGCGCTGCGCCCGAGCCGAAGGAAATTTGGGGGTGGGGGTCGCCGCTCGATCCGACAGTGCTATCTAATATGGATCGACACAAATTGGGGCCCAGGCCTCCTCGCCCCCTTTTCCCTGTTAAATTGCAGTAGTGGTAGTTTGAGCTGGTTTTCAGAGTCGTAGTGTTGTATGGGCGTGTATGTATCCTGAATGAAAAGGGAAAAGGCTCTCTCATTTTGCATCTAAAAGCCGCCGTGATGTGAACGTTGGGCTGATGCTAGAAATGAATTTTCTAACGATGTACAGGCCTGTTAAAGTTGGGATGAATGCATTCATCAGTGTTGCCACCTATTTTAGGTGCCAAAGCGCGGCGCAGCCGCTCAAACCGCGACCCACGACCAAAAGTAGCCCAATTTTTCAAAGCGCCCAGTTGCCCCAAAATACAACCAATTTTGGTAAATGTAGCCCAATTTGTACTAATTTCCTTATAAAACACCCAATTGGGCGGAAATGTTTTGCTAACGTTATGATTGCACAAACGTGACCGTCAGTGGCGTAGCTGGGATTTTTTTCAGAGGGGCAAGATTTCTGAAATTTTCGTAAAAGGTTGCCCCAAATTTTTTCCCAGTCACAACTCGTGAATTTCACGTAAGTGTGGGGGGGGGGGGGGGGGGGGTGGTTCAAAACAATTTCGCGCGGTCAAAAAAAATCGCACAGTACATGTGCTACATGTACTATTTTGCCTTTTTTGACTATTTTTGCTCAATATACCCATATATAACCGCCCGCCATCTCGGTCTTTTATCATTATTTTCCGATTTTTCATTTTTTCCCTCCTTTTTTTAATTTTTAGAGGGGCTGGGGGGCGGGGGCACAAATGGTTTTTTTCTGTCAGGGGGGGGGGGGGGGGGCATTTGCCCCCCCTGAGCTACGCCACTGGTGACCGTGACAATCAAGAACTGAAGAAAATTACCTTTTATTTTGATTTTTTTAATTAATCAAATATTGAGAAGGCCCATAACTAAATTTGTATTTCAAAATTGTGAAATTGTGATATTTTGTGTTGGGATCTGGGACGATGACTCTTTGCTTTTCTTTATTAGCCTAGGCCTGTATCATATTAACACGCATTCATAACTAAATTTGTATCTTAAAATTGTGATATTTTGTGTTGGGATCTGGGACAATGACTCTTGCTTTTCTTTATTATATATTATCATTAACACGCATTCATATTCTCTTTTGTGATATGGTGGCCCTTAAAAGGGCCGTTTGGGTTGGGTTTTTCAGAGTCTTTACTCTGTCGCTGGTAGCTCGTCGTGGCCGTTACGGCCAGGCCGTAAACTAGGTTGCTGTTGAGAAGTAAGTGCAGCATGGACTTGGTGGGTTCGAATCTCGGGCAGCGGCACTTCTTCTTTTCGTCTTCGTCGTGCCATTCATCAAACCGTATAAATCGAATATCGATTATGCGGGAGTGGTGTTTTGATAGATCTGGGCAGTCTGAAAACAGAGGCTTAACGAACTGACAACCTGAATTGGGGATCTTATGGAACTGATGGCATCTAACGGGAGAGTTTGGATTGCATAGCTTGTGGAACGACTTATCTACATCTATACATCTATGAACATACTCAATAAAGTTGTCAAGAGACAATATCAAATTGAGAAAACAATACAAACGTCAATCAGAAAACATGGTACCAAATACACACAAAAGATACATAATAAAATTACACTTAAAGGGGCGTTAAGAGATTTACAAAAATATATGATAAACACTGAGATTTGTATAATTTTACAATTGTATTACACACAGAAAATATTTGCTGAGTCAATTGACTCATATTGCCTCATTTTAAGTGAGTCACATACACATTGACTCACTTATTGCACTAAGTGTATCATGACTCACGCATAATCTGTTAATGAGTCAAATTTCAGGTGACTCAGTACAGTATTGCCAGATTGACTCACTTGTCAGGGAAAGATGAGTCAAGATCGACTTTTGACTCATTCATAAAAATACTGAATCAAATACGAAATGAAAACGAGGCTGTTTTTATTTATTAGCTCTGCCATTTTGTTTTACAATGGACTGGTGACTATTATAGCGTATGTTCATGATGTTAGTGATTGAAGACACAAATTGTGTCATTTCTTTTGGACTTCTTTGTTATTAAACACTGCATAGACTCATAAGTAATATGTGGAATTTCTGGAGTTGATAGAACAGTAAGGCTTTTTTGCATTTGGCGGTGTTTTTACCTTCAGTAAGCTTACAGTGTTGGACCTTCGTCGTTACACTGCAGTAAGCTTATGGATGTATTTAACTTCATTATTTGGGCAAGTTTTTGGACTTAGTGCCTGCTTAATAATGGGCAACATACAGTATCTACAGAAACTAACACTTTTCGGAGATCACCGCCCAACCGCCCATGTTTGTGATAGTCTTTAATTGGCACAAAACAAATTATGCTATTCTGAGGCTCAAACTGAAAATTCCAGTCTGAGTCAGTTGACTCATCCAACCTGAGTCAATTGACTCAGTAAAATGTACTCACTTTGTTGAGTCAAGTGACTCATTTAAATGTGTCAAATGACCTAATTTGATTCATTATTGAGTCAATTGACATGTTACAAGTGAGTCAGGAGGTCTCTAATTAGCCAGAGCCAGACCAGGACAGCCATCAATTTTAACCCTACGCTGCAAAAACACCGGTGTTAAAAATAACACCAATGGTGTTGTGAGAGGTCCACACCAACACCGGTGTTCAATTCTTGGTGTTATATCAACACCATGTAGTGTCATTTTAACACTGTAAGTGTTAATGTAACACCAAGATAGTGTTGAAATAACACTAATTGGTGTGGACCTCTCAGAACACCGAACAGTGTTATTTTTAACACCGGTGTTTTTGCAGTGTACCCTAGAGAACCACTGCAAAAGTCAGATTTGCTTTTCATAGGAACTAAGAGATCTTCATTATACAGGACTAAATGGAAATATTTCAAGTCTCTCGAAGATATTATTTTCAATCACTGACTACCTGATTAACTATTCTAAATGTTGCATAAGGAAAACTGATAAAATTACTATCATGTTAAGATTTAACATTCGAGGCATCACTGTGGCTTGACTTGTAACAACGAACATTCATATTAGCGATGTTATGAGTTAGGAGGTAGAACTTATTGAATGACCCTCGTATATAAATGGACTAAAACAGTACAGAATTGACCAAGACTAACACTGCACCATAACCCAGGGCTTTTCAGACTTGTTGGATAATGATCCATCCATGCTTCGTGATGCCCGCCCTTACTTGGCATGTCCCAGAAAACTTTTTTTTTTACGGTTCTCTTGACTCACTTTTAACAACGTTGAATAAAATCATGAAATTGAAAAACAGGTTTCCATCGATTTTCAGCAATGTCATGCCAGACCTGAACAAAAAAGAGGACATATTCGACATGTAGGGGAGAACGGGGAGTGTTCGCCCCATTTTCATTTGAAGAGGTCTAGAGACCATTCAATTAAAGATTGAATGGACCTATTGATATTGTGTGAAAGATTGATATCTTGGCTACGTACGACCATGATCTCAGTACTCTAGGCCTTACTGTAAAGGCAAGTGAGTAAATGATAGACAGGTGTCTCAAAAAGGCGAACTTGCCCGACGCCGGAGTAGGTTAGCCCATAGGCCGTGACAAGTTCACCCTAGGCTCATAATAAGGCTACACAAAGTAGGCTACCATAATATCCAATACATAGATTCGTTATTCTTCGTTATTTTATTCCAAAATAACATTTAGGGGTCCAAAATATAGGGGCGGGGCACATTTGCGGAACATACTCGTTCAGAATTTAAAAGTAATAAGAAATACCACATTTTGAAATATTCTCCTCTAATATTAGTGTTACTCCATTCCTGACAACTATTTTTATAATTACAATTATCTTGTAAGAGGGAAATTACAACTTTGAAATTATGCAAAATCATAACTAGGCCTATATAAATCCCTATTGGTGAACCCGCCCTGGAGTCTAACCGCTAGTCATAATAGTCGCTAGTCATGTGTATTTTCCTATACCACGAGTGCGCTAGTCATAAAAGTATCTTAGGGTTAGGTTTAGGGTAGGGTTAGGGTTAGGGTTAGGGTTAGGGTTAGGGTTAGGTTGGGTTAGGGTTAGGGTTAGGGTTAGGGTTAGGATAGGGTATGGTTAGGGTTAGGGTTAGGGTAGGGTTAGGGTTAGGGTTAGGGTTTATGACTAGCGACCCTATGACTAGTGACCCTTATGACTAGCGACCCTTATGACTAGCGAGTTTGATCCCCTGCCCCATCATAATAGGGCGTATGTTCCCCATAGCGCAATAAGTGCATTGACCTATAAATACACGGATGTCCCACATACATAATTGATGGGTTTGTAAGATGACCGAAATAGAATATGCCCCATAAATTATGGGGCATATGATTATCATACATCAGGGTGTCTCAAAAAAAAAAGCACCTTTAGGTGATCGTTACTTCCTACATAAGTATCTGAATTCAACAATTCAAACGTCAAAGTAAAGTCAAATTAGTTGTCTATGAATGAAAGAAATCCGCGTTTAGTTCGGCTCAGTAGTTACGGAAAAATGTCCGATTACGTAAGAGTAGTCACGAAACACTCCCATCCAAGTTTGGCTAATTTAAATATTTTCACTGTTCACTGGCGTGGATGGTTATTTACGCATTAACTTTTCAATTAGCCAGCACTGTTGAATACTATTCTTCGTGTTCTAAGACTAGAGTACTAATAAATTAATCATAACACCAATAACAATTAGAAAACAAAAACAATTTATCTCATTGTAAACAGAGGGATAACCATATTCTTTCAATATTAACAAACGTTCGTTTTGTTTTCAATTGCGATATAAATAATTTGACTATCATGCGCACAATTGCCGATAATAACATGATTTCAGCCGTCATTGTCATTGCCAATGTAAACACACAAAAAACCTTGATAATTTCTATGGGCAATCTTATTAGTTATCTTGAACTTGGTTAATAACGGCAGTGTTCAGATTTACTATCATTATGTTTTCAATCGTAATAAAGATATTGAAGTTTTCGTGCAAATTGGCGATGGTAAATTTCAACTGATATCAAGTTTAAAATATGATGAAAATCTAAACCTTGACAACTTTTATGTTCATTTTTATTTAAACATTGTTCTTATCCGGCATAAAGAAAAACATGTTAATGAATGTAATATTTGAGAGAGAAGTATGGATTGATTTCTTGTATGTGTTGTCTGAATCACTCAATATGAGCAAACTTGGATGGGAGTGTTCCCTGACTAATGTTACATACTTGCTCATTTCTCCGTAATTACTGAACCGAACCGAAACCGGTTTCTTTGAATTATAGCCAACTTCTTTGCCTTTATTTTGTCACTTTGAATTGTTCCATTCCGACACTTATTCAGAAAGTTACGATCCTCTGAAAGTGCGTTGTAATTTTTTTGAGACACCCTGTACATCAACAAATCAAAACTAATCATCACCGCAATCGATCTATTTCTCCTATGATTTCTATCGATGTATATGATGAATAGGCAGAAGCGAAAGATCGGTGGCGCTGCAATTAAGAGACATTGTTTATACAAACAATACTGTTGATGAAGAGCCGAGTCACGCGTCAGCCAGGTTACCCTCATTAAAACATAACCATTCATCTCCAGAGAATCCACTTTATCTATTTACACTCGTTTCCCCAATTTGTAAGCCCTTCTAATGATAAGTAAACTCAACGATCCCAGTACCAAATCGCTCACACCACAACACCTTTACCCCTATTGTCTTAAGTAAGACATTATTACTCTGATGTCCCCTACCCTAAAGAAATCGGTATAAGAAAGATGAATAACACGACACATTGGTATGTGACAAACAACTTAGATTTTAATATGACCAGCGTAAGCAACAAATATTCATTCTTCTTCTTGTCTTCCGTCTTCATAAGATGTCTTGCTAGAAAATAAACTGGAGACCGGCCGGTCCTAATATGATATACAATGTAGTCGTTTTCGTCATTTCTTCTTCGTAGTACAATTAACATCATCTTTAGATAAAACCGACTTATCCTCGGGGTTTACAGGTTGTTAACTGCGTCAAATCCATAATCAATCCCATACCTACCTAATGATAATTAGATAACCTTCTCTGCGAATATCTTTGGAACAAAATCAATATGGAAGAAAATTAACTTTTGCGAGGCAAAACTGTTTTTTGGATGATATAAGTTGACAAACATGTTACGGTGATCTGTCACGTACTACTGTATCTATATTGTGTGTTCGCCAAATTCAACCAGTGGCCGTAAAGATGAGAATCACGTTGTGGGCGAACCTGCCCATAGGGCGTACACTCCCCGCTCTCCCCTATTGGTATTGGATTGAGATTACAGTTGTTTTTATGATATTTTTACCTCTTTATCCAACACAGTATATAAACTGCTCACAAAAAGTATCGAAACACTTAGAAATGATCCAATACATGACGGCTCGAAAGGGTATGCATTAGCCTAATCGAAGCAAATAACCAAGTGCATAATTTCGTTCTGCGTATTTTGACACCTCGATCGACGAGATACGATTTTGCGGAGCGGAGTTATTGTCATTTCAATGGTCGTGGGTCCAGTTTCAAAAGTGACAATCATTCTATAGAAAGAGGTTTGCATTACTGTTTAGAATGATCAGATTCGTGCTTTTCAATAGGGATGAGTGTCACTTTTGAAACTGGACCCACGATCATTGAAATGACAATAACTCCGCTCCGCAACATCGTATCTCAACGATCGAGGTGTCAAAATACGCAGAACAAGATTATGCACTTGGTTATTGGCTTCGATTAATGCATACTCTTTCGAGCCGTCATGTATTGGATCATTTCTAAGTGTTTCGATACTTTTTGTGAGCAGTATAACTCATTATGAGACACCTTGTAGTTTTAAACTTGAACGAACAAATGACTAATGGACGTATGAAACATGCCGTAAACATCATGAGCACTTCAAATAGGCCTATCACTTTCACACATGTATGGAAAAACGAAAGTCTGATTGACCTGTCTACATGGTCTACGGAAATGTTTACAGCATTTGACACAAACATACTTCCTTTAGTGGTTTTACGGTGATATCCCATTTCGGGTTCACTATTATTTTCATCATGGTTTGGCCCACTTATTATAGCCCCGATAGGCCTACTCGTCCAAGCATTTCTGAAATTGTACCTTCATCATGGCGTAAGCACTAAAACATACATTTTGATACCCAAAACCGGGCCCCTAAATGGCGTACCAAAACCGGGCCCCGGCATGGCGTAATAATATACAGACTACCCAAGACTAAAAGGTGCCACTCGCTCTCAATTATTAATGATAGAAAGACGACCATTTCATGAATATGGCATTTACAGTAGGGGAGAGCGGGGAGTGTTCGCCCCATTTTCATTTGAAGAGGTCTAGAGACGCCAATTTTAAAGATTGAATGGACCTATTGATATCATGTGAAAGATTGATATGTTGGCTAGATACGACAATGATCTCAGTAATCTAGGCCTTACTGTAAAGGCAAGAGTAAATGATAAAGCCACTAATGTCTCAAAAGGGCGAACTTGCCCGACGCCGGATTATGTTCGCCCATAGGCCGGGGCAAGTTCGCCCTAGGCTCACAATTATGCTACACAAAGTACCATAATATCCAAAACATATAGACTCGTTATTCTTCGTTATTTTATTCCAAAATAAAATGTAGGGGTCGAAAATATAGGGATGGGGCACTTTGCGGCACATACTCGTTCAGAATTTAAAAGTAATAAGAAATACCACATTTTGAAATATTAGTGTTACTCTATTCCTGATAACTATTTTTATAATTACAATTATCCTGTAGGAGGAAAATTACAATTTTGAAATTATGCAAAATCATGACTATATAAATCCCTATTGGCGAACCTGCCCCATCATCATAGGGCGTAGCCGCGTATGTGCCCCATATAGCGCTGACCTACTACGGATGTCCCACATACATTGATGGGTTGTTAACTGCATCAAATCCATAATCAATCCTATAACTACCTAAAGATAATTTACATTAAAACCTTTTCTGCGAATATCTATGGAAAAAAATCAATATGAAAAATGGAAGAAAATTCACTTTTGCGAGGCAAAACTTGTTTTTGGATGATAAGTTGACAAACATGTTACGGTGATCTGTCACATTAATGTGGGAAGCTTGCAATACTATACTGTATCTATTGTGTGTTCGCCAAATTCAACCAGTGGCCGTAAAGATGAGAATCACGTGGTGCGCGAACCTGCCCATTACACTCCCCGCTCTTCCCTACACATTCAAATCGCGTATTTTATTCCATCTACAAATACAGGGTGTCCAAGAATAATCTATACCGGGGAAGGTGCCTTTATTTAGCCATGAATACCATTGATATAGGTCAAAGTATTTCTAATTTTAACATCTATATTTCTGAGAAATTTTGAATTAAAAAAATCGGACGTTTCTGACTGAAAATATGGATAAAAATGGTAAATTCCAAGTTTGACCAAAATTACCTTTATATTAAGGTTTATGACAGGCCTACTTTCATAAATCAAATTATTTACCGGGGCAGATACCCTAGCTTGGCTTTCCCTTTTGCATTATGCGTCTGTGTCTTGGTTTACCGTGCATCGGGCTAATCAGCATCCTTGCTTTCATGCCCGCGAATTTCGCCCTTTGTTTTGGTTCTGGGAGAGGTCCGTGCTTTTACCTCTCTATTATTTCGATCATTTCGTCGCTGTTCTGACATACCGGCACATGTGCCATTTTGGGCAAAATGAGTTAAGTTGCATTTTATGATCTACAAGTGAAACTCTTTATTCTCCAAAAGAATTGAGACAAAAAGCCTTTATTAATGAGATACCGCACTAGTTAGTTAGTGTCATATGCCAGGGTTTTAATATAATACCGGCATGAAAACCTCATTTTGTATTCTGACATACCGGCACATCACAATATTCTGCCATAGACCACCGTGTAACTACATACCGGCATATCACTGGCATATCACTGTAGAACTGTCTGACATACCGGCACATGACTTTATGACATAATTACTCCTAATTAATAATTGCAATTTGTTGTTGTAACATGCTCATAACAAACATAAGTACATGTATATATCTATTAGTGTTCTTTGACAATGATAGTGACATTTGATGTAAATGCTCTCTAACAAGTCTTTAAAAATTGGAAAATTTTCAAACACGATTTTCTCAAAACGCTGTTTTTCGTGATGTGCCGGTATGTCAGAACAGCGACGATTTGTTTGTTTGTTTACACGGTCGGTCCGTACGAACACACGTCCTGAAGGGACCAGGCTCAAGCAAAATGCATATAATAGCATGATGGCTGAATGAAATGATAGTAAAGAAAAGATGGAAGAAAAGAATGAAGTTAAAAGAGCCATATTTCTTATCGGCTTCATCGACTCGAGACTGGTCGCTTTCCTGAACAATTACTCCTTAGCATAGGCCTATTATTACTACAAGGTTTTGTTTTGTTGTTTTGTTGCTACCGTTTCTACTTGACTGTGACTGATATCTACTTTGGATCCAGCAAACCTCGGAAAATTACGCGGTATTATTTGGATTTATTGCGTCCACTATCGTGACGGACAAGTAACTATACACCTAGCACAAAAAGCACCTGACCAGGCGCATTGATGTTGGCTAATCCAAAATAAATAATCGGTACGAAAAATCTGAGATATACATTTCATGAGCAAATTTCAACGAGTCCAAACAGCATCTCTGATCAAAATGGCGACTCTCTTTCGATTGACGTGTCTCTACCGAGGAACTTCGCGAGTTGGAGGAGGACGGAGAGGAAGAAAGCAGGCCACATGTGCATCAAGGAGGACACGTAAGCACCACGGGGGCCGCAGCATCCACCAGCAGGAGTGCGACGGGTACGGGCGAGAGGAGGAATGCCAGTGTCCCTGCTCAGTGCTGAGCAGAAAAATCGGCAGTCAAATTCCGACGGGTTGTTACCAACAACTTATTCCGTGGACCGTGTGTGTAGTCCCAATCGGTACCGTAGTGCAAGTGTATGAACGATAGTAAAGCCACCATTGGGGCTAGACCGGGTGTACAGCAGCAGCAGAGCATAAACTTGGCAAGAGATCCAGATGGTGAGGATCTTTATTCTAATTCTAAGTTCTGCTTCATATGTTTCTGATCCCAATGAATCAATATTGTTTAATCAGCAACCCGAACGGGCACTAACTGCCATTTGCGATCCCCTTGATTGTGATGTTTCACTAACCATTCAAGACAAAAAAAATTAAGGGCGATTTTGTTGAGTTTAGTAGCTTGCTCGACATCAATACAAGTAATTTCAACGCCCCGGCTAATGTCAGTTTTGGTGTCAATGCTACAGGCCAAATTGTCTGAAATCAGTCTAGACCCCAGCGTCAAATCACAACTATCAATGCCTGAACCAACGCATTCCTTGTGTTTACATAAATCTAGAACACGCATCCAAATAGAACACAGGAACTCCTTAAATATGGTCATATCATTAGAATGGCTGCCACACGGTTTCCAAGGGTTGGGATGGAGAACTTATGACCGACATTTCCGGCTCCGGCAAAAATCTCATCCGCCAAACTCTTGGGCCATTATTGATGGGGAACTATGGACACTTTACGTAGCAGTCCCTTCATCATTCAATTTCTTGCCTCAATCCCCAGGGGGGATCACATAATTCTTTCGTGGCTCAAACCAGAAGGGAACCCAGATCAATTCATCCCAAAGGGCACACACAAGGGCGCTCAGCATGCTTCCCATCGAACACCACAAAAAGGCTCAGGTAATTTCGCCAAGAAATTCTGCTACACAGAAAGAAAAAAAGTGAGTCATCATCGAAAAATGAGTCATTTTGTCCATGTAGTGACACACTATGGCTCAAAATTAGTCATTTTGTCCGTGTAGTGACTCATTTTACGATGATGACTCACTTTTTTCTTTCTGTGTACCATTTCAATAACAAAGGCTCCAGCGCACGTCCTGATTGCAAATTCAGACACGCATGATCGTCTTTCAAACAAGAAGGACATGGCGCAAGCTCATGCGCCAATAAATAGTTACATGAACCCCAACCCCAATGGTCAGGTTTTTAAGTCCTCTGTTTGTAAATCAGTTGGTAACTTGGATAATAATTGCACGTGCTGCCCATACCCCTCCCCCATTATTGTCTCTGTGAGTGAATCCATTTAAGGCAGCAGCTCTCACTGTAAAAGAAGGGTTTTAATATGGCTTTAAACTAGGCTTTGAAGGCAAACGAGAATCGAGGGTCGCTAAGAACTTAGTTTCGGTACAAAATGTTCTTAGTATGGCGGGATCATTAATCATGCACCACTTCATGATCTTATTGTTTCACCCATTGGTCTTGTTAATTTCGGTTAATTCATCATTTGTCACACCCTGATGGGGAATCGGTTAATGATGGCATAAATATAGAGATGTATATATATACACTAGTTTTGATGACGCAATTAATTTAGTAGAAAGGGCAGGAAAGGGGCACTCATGGCAAAGGCCGATATTGAATCCGCATTTAGATTAGTACCAGTACACTCTGATGGCTTCAACTTGTTAGGCATTAAATGTAATGATATGTTTTATGTTGACAAGGCCCTTCCAATGGCGGCATCGTGTTCCCCTGCCAATTTTGAGCCATTCCCCTCCTTTTTAGAATGGTTGTAAAAAGGGAAGCGAGGTCAGACATGGTTGTACACTTCGTCGATGACTTTTGCTTTATTAGCAGTGCAAATACATCAAATAGGCATTCATGTCACAGACTTGTTGCATGTTTCGAGAAGGTGTGCAAAAAACTTGGGGTTCCTTTGGCTGCTGATAAATCAGTAGGACCAACAACTAAACTTGTATATTTAGGTTAAGAGATTGATTCATTTCGTCAGGTAGTGCCTATACCAGATGATAAATTGCACAAGATCACAGACAAAGTTAATTATGCAATGAATTGCAATTCAATTACACTCAAAGAATTACAATCGCTAATTGGCTCCCTCTCATTTGTGTGTAGGGCAATATCTCCAGGCAGGGCGTTTTTACGCCGTCTAATTGACCTAATGTGGCATCAAAAAACCTTGGCATATAATAGACTATCGAAGGGTTCTAAAGGTGACTTGGGAATGTGGTCAATGTTTCTGCGGGATTTTAATGGATGCGCCATAATACCCGAGCAATTCTGGAGGGATGATGGGGTCCTGCAACTCTTTACTGACGCTATCGGTGGTGTAGGATTAGGGGGGGGGGGTTCTTTTGCGGAAAATGGTTCCAGGGGCATTGGCCTCAGAAGGTGAAGTGCAACAAACCATCAATTGCGTGGATGGCATTCTTCCCAATTGTGGTCGCAGTATCATATTGGGGCAATTTATTACAAGCTAAGCGCATAATTATTCGTTCGGATAATGCAGCATTGCAATTATTAACAAGCAGTCCTCAAAATGCTCGAAAATTATGAGCCTGTCAGGTTCTTTATCTTACAATGTTTGAAATCCAGTGTGGTATTTTCTGCTCCCCACATTGCTGGTAAATCTAACAATATAGTGGATCATTTATCCCGCTTTCAGATGCAGACGCAGACGTTCACGGAACACCAGTTCCATCCAGCCACTCTCTGGGAGCTTTAGAGTTGGAAACTCAGCGCTTAATGACAGCGTCAATGGCCTCAAATACTCATGCGACTTTTGAAAGGGGTGTTGAGTCTTTTGACTCATTTCGCTCAAAATTAGGTCTAAATAACCAGTGGCCTGCCCCCATTGATCACATTATTGCTTATATTGCTAGCTTATCAATCGAAGGCAAATCACCTATCTCTGCCCTTGTGAACATCCACAAATTGAATGGTTGGCAGGATCCCGCTGAAAATGTTAGTATCAAGAAACTTAAAGACGGGTGCAGAATACGGGTGTGGACAAAACATGGCCTGGCCTGGCCTGGCCTGGCCTGGCCTGGCAAAACATGGCCTGGCCTTAAATAAAATATGATATGTTTGTTGTGGTCATAATATGTATGGTACCTTTACTACCACAAACACCATGAGCAACAACTTTTTGTTGCCCTTCAAATTAGTTTAGCAAATCATATCTCTTGGCAAAATACTCCCCTGGCAATCTTTGGTATAAAGTAAACAGCAAATATCTTACTATAATGGGGACAATAGCTATACCGGCGAGAATTGGAAAACGATGAAGGAAGCCCCCCACATTTAGGGCGTAATGAAATCAAATGCGTAGAATGACCTAATTAGTATAGATCAATTAACAGAATAATTAAAATAAATAGTTTGGGGAGGGGCCCCTATAGCAAATATAAATGACAAGATCGCTAAAAACCTGTCTGCCGCCGCCTACGTCGAGAATTGGAAAACGATGAAGGAAGCCCCCCACATTTAGGGCGCCAGTAATGAAAGAAAAGACGCGGAATGAGGTAATTAGTATAGATCAAATAACGGAATAATTAAAATAAATAAAAAGGGGAGGGGCGCCTATACCAGATATAAAAACGAGGCTACGAAATCTGATAACGAGGCTACATACGACAAGCATATACGCGAAAGAAACAACCGGGAATACAAATAGGAACTGATACCAGAATACGGTACGTGCTCTGTTCGTCCTTGAAAGATGGAAGAAATAATGAATATCCCCCAGGCCTGGAATTTAGAAATTAAATTCCATGACATCAAAGCCGTCACTGGGGGCTATCACACATCGCTACAGTCTTGTGCGAGTATAATATCCTCCAATATCACCACATTCATCCACAATGTGACGTATTTCATGACTAAATTGTCTCATTACGCTAATATCAAAATCGAATTTCGAAAAACTGTGTCATGACAACAAACATATCATATTTTATTTAAGGCCAGACCATGTTTTGCCAGGCCAGGCCAGGCCAGGCCAGGCCATGTTTTGTCTACACCCGCAGAATACAGGAGAAACGCTCGGATTGTAGACGCCCTATCTCTTTACCTATCCTCCCTCCGTCAGTTGTCACATTTATTGCAGGGTTTATGTCCGTCCACGTTTAAGGCTTGCCTTTTAGGGCAGCCTTTCTGCTCGCCTTCTTTAGATTTCTGAGGGTGAGGGAGTTTACAGTCGCATCTAAAATGGTGATGGTATTAATAATTATCCTCTTAATAAGGGACATAACAATAAATCATGGTCCCCCAGAATTTATGGAGGCGACCATCAGGTTTTCAAAAACTGACCAGTGTGGGGAGTCAATAACCTTAAACTTTGCATGAGGTATGATTGATTACTTGACGGTAAAAGGGGGGGGGGGGGGGGCAAGTGTTCATTATAGGAAAACGTGAATGGTGTAAATTTAGAGTCAGCAATTTATGTGCTCATAGGACATTAAAATATTTACATATGTTATCTTCCAGGGTATCTCTCTTGGAGTAGGGATTTTAGGTAGTTTTACAGAATCCAATCATGTTGAGTACAAAATGACACATTTAGGAAATTTAGTATTCGTAATGTTTGTTACACCATTAAAATTATCACTGAAACACCCCAAAAGTTTCCAAGCCTATTGCTTCCTTTTGATTCAATATTGCTGTGTTGAAATGAATTCATGTATACTGTTCATCCGTCAATTTGACCGTGATTAATGATCTGGAAAGTCTGTTTAGTGGAAACATTAGCCACGATCCGAAATAATCCTGACTAGTTGTATCTACATTATAGATTTCAATGTAAATTAATTACCATCAGTTTTACGCAGACGTGGAATGGAGGTCATGCAGACGCGGCATTATAGTGAAAGTAGTGAAGTGTTTCTTGTGGTCCAGAATTATTGGAAATGTGTATAGAATCTGTTGACGAAATTTCGAACTTTCAGTTTTCATGTTTTATCTTAGAAATATTAAAGGAAATCCATTCTTTACCCAGTAAATCCAGCCGTATACTTTGGGATCAAAATACATGCAATTAAGCACTTCTGCGGTTAAAGAAACAACGGTTAAATGACAATGTCATTTTGGTATCCGGGTTCGACTACCTTCCCTCGAAATAATGCATTTCCCTACGCAACCATGACTAGGAACCGTGGTCAGAGTGTTACGTATATACACGAAGCCGAGAAGTTGAACATTTGCCCAAAATGGCGTCATGTGCTTTCCCCGGTTTGCTTTAAAGGGGTACTAAGAGATGTTTTGAAGGCTGCGCCCTCAATTAGGATAGAAATCGGGATTTTTACATTTTTACAATTGTATTAGTATACACAAACTTACAGCTGTAAGGATTAAGAAAAATCAGCCGTCTTTGTGCAATAATATGTCGTTTCAAAATATGCCACCCCCTGGCTCGGACAGCATTTTATGGTGGGGGCGTTTAAAAAAAGTTTAAATAAATAGCGATGATATTTCAACATATTTCAACATTGTTTAATCAAGTTTTGCTGCTTTTTTGTGAATAGAAACAAAAATAATGGCCAATTATAATGATTATCTTTAATATTTAGTACATTTTGTGGCATAACTGGCTGTAAGTAGCGCAACTCCAACCGTCTCCTCTACCACAAATTTCCCTTCCCCTATCTTATATCTCTTTCTACTCTGCATGCTTCTACTATGCACCTTCTTCCATGCTTTGCTTTGCACTAGGTTGTAGATACAGGAAGCATTTCCATCAGCCCTCCTGTCCCTAATCGCTTCCCTTGCAGTTATCCATCTCCACGTCCTCGAAGACTGAGATGCATTGTAAAACAGTGCATGTTATAGTCGCGTGCCACCTGGATAGCCTAACCTTGCGGTTGTAACGCTAACTGACGGAGCTCGGGGGTGGGGGGGGGGGGGGGGGGGCAATTGTCGGTAGATCTAGGACTATTGGAGTAGTCTGAAGGTCTATTAAACTTTGCTTAATTGGTTTCAACCTAAATCACTGAGACTCGGGGAGAATATACTCATTAGCCTTGGCTGGCAAGTATTCTAGAAGAAGGACAACTATGATTACAAACCATACTGTAGGATTTGCGGCCACAGTATTATTTAGCAACAGAAAATCTATGATGATAGAACTACACAACACTAGGGTTAAAGTCCCTACTAAACCAACATCTCCTGGTGCAGACACTGATTTACAGAAATCACATGACGTCTTGTCCTTAAATCCTTCTGGAAGGGGCAAGCCTGAATATGGTGCCTGCATGAGGAGAAACCTTATTAAATGTAAGAAAGTTACTACAGTATCTACTATGATTGTCGGAACAATAAGAGTACAACAGTGCAGAGAGGAGCTTGTTTCTAAACTTCATTGACTACAACATCGAAGTGCTGGGTATTCAGCAGCACCGCATTGTCCATGACGAACCAGTTAGATAGAAGAGCATCCTCGGAAAGACGCTTATCACAACATCAGCAACCAGAAACAGTGCAGAAGCAGCAGTCGGTGGAGTTGGCATATTATTGAGCACTCGAGCCAAAAGTTCGCTTGCAAGTGCGAGGGCACATACTGACAGAATACTAGTCACTAGCTTCCAGGGCAACCCTGCAACATCAATAATAGTTACCTACTGTCCTACAAAAGTAGCAGATGACGAGATCATTGAGAGCCACTTCGACCACCTGAGGAGGGCAATTGACTCTATCCCAGCACACAACGTCCTGATAGTAGTTGGCGACTTTAATGGCAGGATAGGAGCGAGCAGAGGATGCCAAGTTTACTTACCACGAGGAAACCAATAGAAATGGAAAACACCTGAAGGATCTAGCCACTGAGAAAAACCTTATCATTACAGTTTCAAAAGAAAAAAAGGAAAACTGTGGACATATACAAGCCCAGGTGGAAATCAGTACCAGCTAGATTATATTCTTGTAAGGAGTAAGTGGAGGAATAGTGTTATGAATGCCGAAGCATACAACACCTTGCCAGTGTGGGCTCTGATCACAGGATTGTGTCAGCTAAGATGAGGCTGAGCCTGAGGAAAAGTAATACAACGCCAAGAAAGAAGCCATATGACTGGAAAACCCTTAGTTCTGACGGAAGCTTACAAGTGAAATATGCAGTTCAAGTTCGCAATAGGTTTAAAGTCCTGGAGGATGAGGAAGAAACAGCCACTCACAAGTATGACAGATTTATCAAAGCAAATAATGAAGCAGCAGAGAAGATCATACCAGTCAGGAAAATGTCTCATAAAACACGTTTCTCGAGCAATCCTAGGGTAGTTGCGGCAAGAGATCAAATCAAAGACACATATAATCTCTATCAACAGGACGTCACTGAGCGAAGAGAACTGAGTACAGGAAGGCAAAGCAAGGACTTGATGAAGCCTACAATCTAGCCATAGTAGAAGATCTGAACAGCAAGATCAAGAAAGTAGAAGCAGCACATTTCAATTGCAAGCATGCTTTAAGCTGGAGGCTTATCGATGAGATCACTGGTACAAAAGCATCCACCAAAGGTCAGCTGGAGGGAGAAACTCAGAAAGATCGGGTCACAAACTGGTATAACCACTTCAAAGACCTTCTGGGGAGCCCACCAGACATCAGTAAGGAGGATGAGGAAATCAATCCTAGAAGATCTGGAAATTAAATCCGGGCCTTTTGGCCAGGAAGAATATGACAAAGCTAAAAAGTCACTGGTAGATGGGAAAAGCAGTGGTGAAGACAATATCCCACCTGAAGTTCTGAAAAGATGCGACCTTGACGACATTGTGTTGAACTTCTGCAATGAAGCATTACTGAAAGGGAAAAAAACAAGCCAATGGTCTGTGCTCAACATTGTTCCAATACCAAAATCAGGGAATCTTAGCCTAGGAGGCAACTACCGAGGTATCGGCCTAAGTTCTATTGTTGCCAAAACATACAACAGATTGATCCTGAACAGAATCAGACCAGAGCTGGATCAGCATTTGAGAACCAATCAAAACGGCTTCAGGGTTGGAAGGACGACAGCGGGCCACATACTGGCACTGAGGAGACGCATAGAAGGAGTTAAAGCCAATAACCTAGCAGCAGTAATCACCTACATTGATTTCAGAAAGGCCTTCCACACAATCCACCGTGGTAAAATGCTGAAAATTCTGCGAGCTTATGGAATACCAAAATATATAGGTCGTTGAAGCAATCGGAGGAATGTACGAGAATACCATGGCTAAGGTAATATCACCTGACGGAGAGACTGCACAGTTTGAAATATTGGCTGGAGTTCTACAGGGAGACACACTCGCCCCATATCTGTTTGTGATTGTGCTGAACTTTGCCCTGAGGATAGCCATAGAGGGGAGAGAAGAAGAGCTTGGTTTTCATCTTGACAGGCGTAGAAGTAGGCGGATTGGGCCAGAGGTGGTGACAGACTTTGACTTCGCCGATGACATTGCATTGTTGTCAGAGAAATTTCATCAAGCACAAGATCTACTGCAAAGAGTTGAGACATCAGTAGCAAAGGTCGGTCTCAAAATGAATGCTAGCAAGACGAAGTGTATGTCATATAACCAGAGCCAGAAGGGATCCATACAGACAGATGATGGCAACAAGCTGGAGGAAGTTCAAGATTTTAAATATCTTGGTGCCTGGATGGAGAGTATGGCAAAAGACATTAAGCAATGCAAAGCAGCAGCATGGAGAGCATGTAGCAAAATGAACAAAATATGGAAGTCAACTCTATCTCGGAAATTCAAACTTCGCCTGTTTGCCTCAACGGTGGAGTCAGTTCTGCTATATGGATGCGAAGCTTGGACCATTACTCCCAAGCTACAGAAAGAGCTAGATGGCTGCTACACCAGAACGCGGAGAGCAGTACTCAATGTCAACTTTAAACAACATATACCAAACACCCAACTGTATGGTGACCTCCCCGAAATAAGCCAGAAGATCCGGAAGAGACGAACAAGGTTTGCTGGCCACTGTTACAGAAGTAAGGAGCCAGTATCCAAACTGGTGCCCCCAAACATGGCAAAAGAAAGCCGGGTCGACCTGCTCTGACATTTATCGATCTACTCAAGCAAGATACTGGACTGGAGACGAGTAACATAAAAGCAATGAACGACAGAGACGATGCCTCTCCACACATGTTACTCAAGGAAACTTATTATTAGCCTTTAGGCCACACAAAAACCCATCATGTTCTACGGGCCCGGTCGACCCTTTTTTTAGAAATCGATGAATTTCTTTTTCACGTACAAATGAATACCGACCCATGTGTGTTCATGTGCATTGGGTGTATATTTGTTCTTTTGTGTCGATCCTCATCAACGTAAGGCCTTGATGACGCCATGTTTCTATTCTTAGTTGTTGGTGCAGTCTATGGAATGAACTTCCTATCCATATTAAAACTCCAAAAACTGTTACAATCTTCAAAAAACTGTTGAAACGCATCTGATGTCTGAGACATTTTGTAATAATTAAGTAGTTTTTATTGTTGTTGTTTATCGTTTTCTATTATATTGTATTTTATGTTTGTGCCTTGAGCGCTCTTATTTAGAGTGAATATGTGCCTTGTCATTATTATTATTATTATTATTATTATTATATATTATTATTATTATTGTAAACTTGTTTTGTTAGGCCCAAACTTGTTTTGTTAGGCCCTGTACGCACGTAGACCGCGAAGTCATTGTTCGACTTTAAAGAAATGAAACAAACGGGGATATCCGGCGAGCTTATTAGGAATAGGGTAATCCGGGTTAGGAATTAAAAAAGATATATAATCGACATTCATGCCTAGAGAATTATTAATACCGGGTGGTTCAACATTACGTGCGCGCACCGCAGTTATACCATTATTGGCTTGCTATATCACCATAGTGTAGGGACCATCTTCGTCATATCACTCCCGATATCACTGCGCCTAGCTGTAGCTGGTTACTTGTACTTGCTGTGACACCTTTTTACCCTGGTGATTGATTTTGCGCTCATTAAAGACACATCTGTCATAATGGCGTCCGCCGAACCTACAAGAGAAGCAACTGGTGAGTAACCATTACTGTAAAAACCACTAGAATATGGTATACTAGTCTCAGGTAAAACAGTATACAGTTAATACAATGGTAACTGACCAGGTAATAAATGTGCTGATAAAGGTATTATAACTCCTACATAAACATATTAAGTTACAAAGTTGATGAGAAATGTCTCCTCTTTAATTTGAGATATCGCACGCTAGGATTGATTGATTGATTATTAATTAAGGAAGTTACAACCGCAAATGTAAGGTCAAGTCTGATTTGCATTTTCACCGTCATTTTTCGTTTCAACAAGGGGAGAGTATACGGTATGTAGCGTGTGTGCCGCCCTCGACCAACTGTAACAATGCGGCCGATCAGTGGCGTAGCCAGAGGGGGTTGTGGGGTGAGGGGCGATCGATTGAGATTGGCACTGTGGTTCATTTGAGACAAGAGGAATCATGGAATTACGACGGTCAAATTAAAGTACACAGATGGAAATTCCGATTGACTATCCAACAACCTGGGCATAACATGTGCCGGTCTGCGTCCGCGTGTAGAAAAGCAGGCGAAAATAAAAATCGTACTTGACATTACATTTCTCAACAACTTTAAAATGTAATATTGTTATGTATCGGAGTTATACTTTTAAAGCTATCAGCACATGTATGAACCGGGTCAGTTCCTTCTTGTATTGACTGTACATGGTATACATGGTATAGGGCCTTGTTTACAGCTATTTCGCTACCTCAAAACATATTGAATACGCACTGGACAATGCTTGACACCACAAACATGACAAATAATAATACTTTCGGTAAGGAATGATAAGCCGGTGGGAAGCGTTATAAGTGGGCACAATAAAGCGCTAAACATATTCCTCAACGCTCCGAACGCTATACGCTTTCGCACATGCGCAACCCCGCTCACGATCATGATCGATCATGACGAAACAAAGATTAAGAACCCTTTAACACTTTTGGGATGGAAATGTTGTAAAAAGTATCCGGCGGTGTAAATGGGCATATATTTAACGGTGAAAACCGGACTTGCCGTCGACGGGATTCGACGGGATAACCGTGTATTAGTCCACTCGACCATGGAGTCACGCGCCCGCAATTAACAATTCCGTGCGCATTTATCACCCGCCGTGAGCGCCCGTGAGATAGACTGAGACGACACATGCTGCCAGCATAGTTTTCAAATAGGATTTCATGGGTTCAGGGCAGTAGGGCTATGCAGAAAAGCGTTGTCCGAGTATCGATCGGTCTACGCTTCGGGGAAAGCGGCGAACGCTGGGGCCAACTTACGCTGATGTAAATAAAAATTCCTTTAAAAAAGAAAAGAGGCGGTCATATAAATATAAAGAAACAGACAGCAGAGTGTGATATAGGTAACACAAAGAGTGGTTATGTCATAAGTTTTATTTATCAATATAAATAACATGAATGGAAATCACTAACTAATGTTAATAATACTATAAAAATGTTGACAGTAAAAACATTAAAGGCTTTTGGAATCAAGTATGTTACATCTTAGAGCTGGTTTATCACGTTGCTGTGTTATCACAGATAAATTGGTCATAACCTGTTACTTGGTGACGGACAGTCTAATGGAGAAATTGTAATTTTGTCAATTCCCCAAGAACTGAGTATGGCTAGAATTCCAAAGTGGTATGTGTTTTTAACATGTTTAAAAGGACCTTTGTTTCTGATATGCTTAAAGGTATAGTATGTGATCTTAAGCATATCATGTTTTAAAGAAAGTAGATTTTCTTTCAGATTTACATTTCTGATCATAAAGCGTGAATATATTCTAGACAAGTTTATAAATCTATATGAGCATTATACTTGAAAATAACAGATTGCACGAACAATTGAAATGTTGTCTAACACATATGATTTTGATGATGATTGTTTCAATCTGTAATTTGGAACGTCAAAAGAATAACGTTAAAGATTGTCTACAATCAATTTAACAAACAAAATTGTCTTTTGCAGTAAAGTTAATTAAGGCAAAGTTATATGAACATCTGTAATATGTACTTATTGTTACTGTTAAAATAATTAAAAAAAGCTTAAGGATGTAAACAATAATATTTCTATATACAGAACGTGCTAAGCTAAATAGAAATACGCAAATTTACTATGATTGTATGTAAACACATCAATATGTTAGATGTGTGTACATGAACATGTTATTATCATTATAAATTTTTAAAATCATGTTGAAGAAGATTGTTCGACATGAATATTAAAACAAGACATAATTTGGATGTAATTTACAAAAGGGTTGCTTTCATCAATACATTAAGCAAAAGGATTCATGTAGCACTAACTATAGAAACATTAATGTGTTCCATTTACATTAGTTTACAGTAGAGGTTTGATGTCTTGAATGAAATTTAAATACATCAACATTATTATTGCCACGAATGGAGTTAATTTGTTAGTTTTAAGGTGTAGGGTGAAGTCGCCAGTTTCGGTCAGCGCCTATTTTCGGTCACTTTCGCCCAAATCGTGTAATGAAAATGACCTCGTCGTTATAAACTGATGGCTAAAAACCCGAAAATGGCTGACCGAAAACTGGCGACTTTATCCTACTAATAATCAAAAATAAAATATTTTGTGTTGTTCATCAAGTTGAGTATTAGACACCATGGCAGTTTAACCTCAAAAATATTTAAGCCATATACTTTTTAAATTCAAATGAATATTTGAATACAGTCCAATGAATATTTGATACACAGTGAATTTGTACAACAATATTTCCATGGGACAAAATCGGACAAATAACGTCGCAAAATATACCCTTGCACGTAATTGATTCAATATCTTTTAAAATCGGAATTCGGTAACTTTATTAATACCCAACCGATTTCCACCGTTCAAACGGGAAACTATATCAATAAAGCCACGTTCTTTTCATATTTTGCCTTTAAAATTTCCTAAAACAATAAAAAGCGTTTCATCTTTTTAAAGCATTTTGTCTAGGCACAGTCAGTCAAGATGTGATTATTGCTGGTCCTACAGTACATGAATTGACCGCAGCTGTGTAAGCAACTGTTATTTGATCAGATATGCAGTGTTGCCATATCACATCACAAATGTCACCTTAAAAACCTCAGCCAACGCCAAAAAGTAACCCAATTCCAAGAATATCTGAATTTTTGATACAAACCCTGTTTAATCACCCGCTAAACAGGCTTTAATTGAAAAAGGTCAGGAAACACTCGTTGTTCGGGAGTCCAAAAAGAAGACTATTGCATTGCAGTTATCCAATCGGGATGAGATTCTCACTAGCGAAAAACCATTGATTCCTACTTAGGTATACAGGGTGACCCAATAAAAAGTTTACCCAAAATGAAAGTGATATGTTTCCACTTCCTGTAATTTGATATCTGTGTTTTTTTATTTTATTATAAAGAATGGGTAATGGAGCATCTACCCTGAAAAAAATATTTATTTTGGTTGGGTGGTTTTCAAGATATGGTCCATTGAACATTACTTCAGCAAAACAGACTTGTCCACGGAGCTTCACAAACCAGGTTTGGAACCGGCAATAATTATTTATTTTGGTTGAGTGGTTTTCAAGATATGGTCTATTGAACATTGCTTTAATAACAAAACAGACTTGTCCTTGGAGCAAAGGCATGATTGAACACAAGTGAGACATCAAAACTTGATTATTGCCCATTCTTTATAATAAAATAAAAAACACAGATATCAAATTACAGGAAGTGGAAAAATATCACTTTCATTTTGGGTAAACTTTTTATTGGGTTCCTTGTATAGGTAACCAGTTAGTATCGGTTTGATGCTTATAAGCATTCTTTTTGTAAAAGTGGCACATCATCGATGTTAGGTAGCTTTAGTTAATTGACCATATCTAAGGATTGACAAAACCAAATCAGATGAAATAAACGGCATCTGAAAGCTGAGTGTTTCGTCTTTCAAGATGTATAAAAATGTTACACCAACTTGTAGAGCTTCATGGTCAATAAGTTGGGTAAACACGTACACGTGCACAGGTTATTGAGACACCCTGTATTGCGCTGTATAGCTTTGGAAGATCGTGTATATATTCCGAGTTACCGTGCAACTCATATTATGAAACATTTTGATTGTATAAACCTGATGTGATCTATCTATCTAATTTTCAGGTCGGGGTGACCGATTAGGTTTTTCTATCTATGCCCCTTCAGAACAGGCCTGTATTTTCGATATTGAAATACCGCCTCATAGCGCAAATCGATATGTGTATTCATACGCCGGTAAAATCACGAAATTACATTAAATCAAGCAGTTTTGTTCACAAAGTACAATGAATACATTTCAATCCGAAACATCAAATTGGATGAAATTTTTGGCGAAAAACAGACCATACTTCACAAAATCACTCGCCTTTATAGGGCCTGGCTGCGTGATCGCGATTCGATAGCTCGCGCATAGATCGTAATAATGGTGTGCACCCTTGATATTGTATTTATTTTCGGGGATCTATGCTTTATGTCCTGTTTCAGATGGCACTGTATATGATTACATATTATCGATAAAGACAGGGACCTACAAAGGCCAAACGGCGTCTTATCGTGGGAAGGCACTTCTCCGGTTAAACCCGAATGATAAAGGCAACACTCCTACAAAAGTATTCTCTCTCGGAGGGAGTTTTGTACCGGGCAAAACCAAAACGATTGATATGGCCGTGTCCTTGCCGATCGATGCCATCAAGGAGGTGGAGGTGTGGATGGAACGACCGCCGAACAATCCAAAGGTCAAGTGGTTTGTGGAGCACATGACGATCAAGGAACATAGACAAGGAGTGGATTTATTCTTTCCATTCCACCGATGGGTTACTATGATACATCAGGTAGGTGTTCAATGTTCTAAAAACTGTATATGTCACTCGGAGTGTGCGCCTAAGGTGACCATGAAAATGACTACAAATCAGTCAATTATTACTTCGTGCTCTGGGCTTATTCCCTTGCACAGATTCTGTTTCCGTCGTATTATTGCAACATGTTACAAGTATTCTACAATCTACATGTAAAGAAAAATATGCTACGGTAGGCCTACTGGGTGAAAATAACCGTTACAACTATTGTAGTTATCAATTACCCAGAATGCATTACGTGCCTTTGGGGAATCTACATGTAAAGAAAAATATGCTACGGTAGGCCTACTGGGGTGAAAAATAACCGTTACAACTATTGTACTTATCAATTACCCAGAATGCATCACGTGCCTTTGGGGAATTACTCGCATGGCGGAGAGGATGGACCAAACACACAAAGAACAATTACAACGGACAAAGTTGGGCAATGTCTTGCTAGACGTCCCGTAACTGATTTGCGCATGCTCATACCAATTAAATTGTGTTGTTGTAGTACACGGTTTATTCCGTACGGGACGTCTAGCAAGATATAGCCCAAAGTTGATCATATATGCATTATTATTTATTCACTGAACGTTCAGCTTACTCATATAGCAAATAGCACCCAGCATCTTGACTAATCATTTAATTAACTAACATGAAGCGTACCAATCTCAGCTTCTGTGTAAAATCAGAAGCGTCACCTGTTGTGTAAATAACATGGCCTAAATTATTATTGATAACCTCCTGACCTGGTGGTGTGGCGAGTCAGTTCGAATTGCTGTCCACGTATTCCAAATTGGGTTTCGTACACGGCGGGACAATTGTTGCCAGTTCAAGTAATCGCGGCCTAAATGCTAATTATTGAAATATCTTGAATTACGGTAAATCAGCGTCACAGCAGTATCATTAATATGTACCTTTTTGATTTTAAAGATGTGTACATTTGTTTGTGATTAGCACCATTTGTTAGTTTACATGCTAACGCGACCCAAGCACCGCGAATTCTAGTTCGAGAACGCTGAATTCTTTATAATTTTCTATTAGACTGTCCAGGTGAATAACGCATTGTTACCGCAAGATGATCCCAATGAACAACGTCGTAGTGAAGCTGTTCTTCAGGCAAAAAGGGAATATGGATTCCAGTCTGACGTTGCTGATTGCATTCCATGTTTGGTATGTAGGCTACTATTTGTTAAGTTCGGTCTAGAGATACACTCTTCATTACGCTACAAGGCCCGCTTAGCAGCGCTATAATTTGGTGCCCTAAAAACCGGCAACAAATTTAAATATTCGCCTTCCATCGAAGCTGGTTGCTATATGACATAATTCTCGTGTGCAACCAACCGGCTGTATTGCAACGCCCATTGAGTAGTTTAAACGCATGAGCGTGGATGTAATTTGCAACATAATGGAAACTCACCCATGCAGTTAGCAAGAAGTACCGCTCTAATGTAAATAAACAACCAGCCAATCCTCTCGTAGTAATTGATAACAATAGGTTTACCAGACCGAATTAATAGCGCTCCTAAGCGGGCAATTTATGTCATGTATTATAGTAGTTACGAATATGGGAAGGAGGGCACTAAAATACGCAGAGTGCACTGAAAGAAAATGTTGAATTGCCCTCCACGTGCATCATCTAGGTAGGTACAGTCGGTGTCTCCATTTCTTCGTCTTGAAGGAGGTAAAAACACGATGAACTGCTCTGCCATTTTGACGTAAATAGCATTTAACTGTTCATGAAATTTGAATATGTAGCCGAGCGATTACAGTATTTGGCCCGCTGGAGGTGGAACGTGGGACATTTGATTAAAACAATGAATGAATGTTTTAATAGTATATAATTATTCAGCCGATCAATTATCAATATTCACAACAAGAGTCAAAATTGCCGAAGATAATTATGTATTAATCAACCAATGTCAATACTCTATGCTATTCTCTGGAATAAAACATTTACAAAATAATTTCTGCTTTCATATAATTCCTCGGTATCTTTAGTATATCATGACTTAAAAACTTGAATTGTATGTGTGTAAACTGTAGTTAATTTAATTATTTTTTATGTTATTTTAGACGGAATTGAAAGCATCACCAGAAGCGTTCAGCACCAAGTATCTTGTTGTAAGTAACATATTTAGCACATTATTATCAATACTTTACATTATTTATAACGGGGGATAGTAAACAATTTACCTTAATTAGCATTTGGAAAACCGCATTACTACGCGATACCTCATTAACATATTACACGTAAGCAGTAAACAGGCGCAGGCGTGTGTTTTTTCTCGTTGGTTTCTGATATCGATTGGGATTAATTGTTCCGTTATCATGTTATTAAGAATAAACAAGCTTCATTTGATTACGGAAAGGGTCCTTTGCTACATTATAGTATATGTTAAGACTGCCACTAGGACTCACATGATGTGATGTGAATTTCTTTTTTTCTTGATAGGGAGTCTTCTTCGTCCCAACCGTCGTAGACACAGTCAAAGAAAAACTTCTGCTATTTTTCTCACCCCACTGGAGAAATCTTACCGACACCTGGTCGATATACGATAGGGCATTTATGGATTTCGATAAACCAAGGGTACGTTATAGGCTTATGATATACAAGAAGAATATTGAACAAAATGTAAAAAAACTTACAAGAAATCGTGAGTAGCGAGGATAAAACCCTATCAGTGATAATTGCAGTTTATCATTGAACCACAACATTTCGCTAAAACAAATCAACTTCTGTTAACACTGGGAAACGATGCAGAGGAGTTTATATTTACGTATGGTAGAGGCCAACTGCGATACTGGACTGGACGAAGTGGGAATGGACCAACTGGGATTGGACGAAATGGGTATGGACGAACTGGCTAATGGACGAACTGGCAATGGACGAAGTGGCAATGGGCCGTACTAAGAGATGTTTAAGATTTTTTGTTTGACAAAATTTACTTAATATTAAAGATAATAATTATAATTGGCCATTATTTTTGGTTCTATTCACAAAAACGCAGCAAAACTTGATTAAAACAATGTTGAAATATGTTTAAATATCATCGCTATTTATTGAAACTTTTTTAAAAATCGCCCTCTATGTAATATCGTATAACACTAAAGCACATTACGCCATTTTTGGGCAAATGTTCAACTTCTCGGCTCCCGGCCGTACGGTATGTACGTAACACTCTGACCACGGTTCCTAGTGGCGATTTTATGTTGCTCGAATGAACTATGAAACACAAATCGCCCTCAGCTACACGACAGAACCGAACGCCCAGTCGCGCACGATTCAGTGGCGTAGCCAGAGGGGGGCGGAGGGGGCGGCCGCCCCACCCCCCAATATTGACTGTCTGTCGGTTGAGATTGGCACTGTCGGTTCATTTGACAAGATGAGTCATGGAATTATGATGGTCAAAAGTACACAGACGAAAACATTTCCTAAAAAGTTAATATTTTTTGTTTAGAAGCTTGTTCAAAGCAGAAATTTACCTTACTCTTACTCTTAGCACAATTAAATGTTAAGTCGAAAATGTTCGCGCGCTACGCCAAAATCTTGTCGGTTCACTTTCCTTTCTTGCCGCCCCCCCCCCCCCCCCCCCCCCCCCACCCCAAATATGAAACCTAGCTACGACACTGGCACGATTTGGATGTTAGCTGTAGCGGTGTGTGTAGTTGGTGCCTTTTGTGACCTGTAGCGACCTATTCCGACTTGTAGCAAGTCGGTTAGTGTATTAAATAATGTCGTAAAACACTTGCATCCACGTGTTATACATTCCAAGCCTTTTGCTATGCAGGTCTTGTCCAGGAGCTACTTTTGACTATTTTGACAAAAATGGCTCCTGCTCCTATACTATACATGTATACTGTGCAAAGTTTGGAAAACACCATGAGTCAAAACTTGGCAACCAGTGGGTAAACAACTACTAGATGCCCGCTTAACAAAAGGCTTGATTCATTTCCTACGATTGTATAATAGCAACTGCAAGTTTTCTGTAATTTAACCATAATATAGCTTAAAAATCTGTCAACATTACTTACAGATTGTAACGACTTACAAGGATATTATCCCGGGTAATGATTGGAGTGCTCTAGACAAAGTCTTTGGAGCTCAGCGTCTCATTGGTACCAACCCAGCAGTGATACAGCGTGTTAACTCATTGGATAGATTGTCACAATCGTATGTTATACATATTTTTTATATAAAAAAAGACCCCAACAAATTCTTAAAAAACACAACCCGCAAAACACATCATCAACATCAATCTCATGACGTCACCGAAAAGGTAAACACAAAATGTCATCAAAACGTCTTATGACGTCACCGAAAATGCAACAACTCGCTAAATCACTAGTTTATGAATGTACGAGTTTAAGAGAGAGCGGTAAAGATTGACAATTTCATGAATTCAGTGGACGTGTGTTGAGTTATTTTGATAAACCCTTCAATCACCTGAATGCCTGATTGATTAATTGAACTTTGTGTGAAAACGTGAAAAAGGGATGACACCCAGAAACAGGTAAATACCATTGAAGATGTTTATGAATAACGCAAGGAAACACATTGGGATTACATGGAATTAAAAAGGGCCTCCACGAAGACAAAAACAAGACAGGATAAGACAAACAAATAATGTTATATCCGATAAATAAATCTGACCGATACAACTGCAGAACCGTAACAAATTGCTAAATGTTTGTCTTTTCCTCTACTCTAGCATGAATCTCAGTGATGAAGATAGTTTCAAGCAAGTGATGAAGATGCCGATACCCGAGGCGATCGAGAGCAAACGACTATTTATGGTGGATTACACACAAATATTACATAAAATACAATCACGCAATACCATGGTAAGGCATCGATGCATTACACTTTATTATCTTGTTGTACATGTTGCAAGCTCACATTACATGTATCTGTTCAATGGGCGCTCGGGGTTCCCAAGGAAGTAGAGTATATGTACGTGCGTGGATGGATACGTCAAATGTTTGTTTTAAATTCAACAAATGTGTGCGGTTTCTTTTCAAAAATAAGCCAATGAGCATGATGAGATCAGAGTAAAAATTAGCAAAGGGGTTTTACGGACAAATAATGGTTGATTTAAACTAATTTTAAAAACACCAGTGATCAAATGACAATGTGGGAAGATTGTTCTAAGTCCGCAGAAACATACATAAACATACATTATTGCAATATAAGTTTAGTCAAGGCTCTTAAAAAGTCATTGTTCTTGGTGTACATCTAACCCTCGAACCAATGCAATGATGACATTTATTACTAATAGTACACAGAAAAAAATAAGTGAGTAATTATCGTAAAATGAGTCACTGCACGGACAAAATGACTCATTTTGAGCCATAGTGTGTCACTACACGGACAAAATGACTCATTTTTCGATGATGACTCACTTTTTTTCTTTCTGTGTACCAACGCAATGTTTACACTTTTACTTCCGTGTAGATCGCTTCGCCGATAGCACTCTTCTTCGTCAACGATACCGACGATTTGATGCCCGTTGCTATACAGCTGTTTCGTAACAAACGACCGGATAATCCGGTAAGTAAAGCGTAACTGCAAAATCTGTACGCTGGACTCCCAGAGTAATAGTGACTAAAGGGCCTATTATAATCTATTTGGTCATCACGATGGTGACGTAACTGCGTATTTTACTATTAACAGCACATAACGCGCGCGCCTACTCGAGGCACTTGCGTATACACACGATCGTTGAAAGACGGAAGATACATACGCGTGCGTAAAAGCTGCGTCTGTTAAGTTACGTCACTGTCCAGAGGAATAGAGTAATAGCATACTGCACAACGCTCCACGATCTCCAATCTCCAAGTCTTTCACGATCTCTCACATGCGTATTGCAATTATTACGCCACAGAAACACATGTAGGAGCCAATAGGACACGCGTGGATGTGTGTTTTACGATTCGAACACCGAGGTGATATTCTGGATCACATAGATATTTATTGTGGTCACAGGCTCGCTGTTTATGATCTGGGCCATTAGGACGTTATAGCTATGAGGGATGTTGACACTAATGATGAAAAGAGAAGACGAATAGCTATAATAATACACTGGTAAAAAACCCTATGGCTGCAACTATAAGTTAGTGAGACTATGTGGTTATTAGACATCACATGCAACATTCTATCATTCATTGCCAGGTGTTTTTTCCACATGATGACAAGTACGCGTGGATGTTGGCTAAGATTTGGTTCAACAACGCCGACGCTTCTTATCACCAATCGGCGTCACATTTGGGTTTCACACATCTTCTGATTGAGACCATGTATCTTGCTCTACGGCAGTCTATGTCCATATCTCACCCTCTTTATCACCTGATAGCGCCACACTTCTACTATGTCCTGAGCGTAAACACGTAAGTATTTATGTAGAAGACTACGCACATTTAGGCAATTATCCAATACTATATTTAATATAGTATTGGATTCACTAATTTGGCTGAAGGTTGTCCCAAGTTAGAGTATTTAATGTTAATGGATCAACCTTAGAGGGATGTGCAATATGCATTGATATCACCAGTTTTCAAGATTGAATGTGGCACACAAAGAAATGTTTAGGCTACTTACAAATTGGTTAATCTTAAAGGTTCAAAAGTCAAACCAAAGGACAACACTTCGGCCTTCCAATGTAAGTTGAAAATCAAAATAACTGTTCAACGAAGCAATTGAGACTTTTTAAAAGATAATTACTTCACGGTTTCGCATACTTTCACAACTCGCGAACAAATTTGTAAACACGCTCTAATTAACTAAAAATTACCTATTGTTGTATCGATTATTCTCCCTATGATAACGTCAAGGTTTTATTTACATATCCATCTCAAGAAGGAATTGGTGTATTGAATTGATTTACATATCCACCTGAAGAAGGGATTGGTGTATTGAATTGATAAAATGGTACGCCTTATCCATAATATTCACTATATTAGCAGTGTTTTCAAAATATGAATTATGAGCTCAATCGAGTGGACAATATTGTATGACATTTCTTAATACATTAATGTTATGATTTTAGAAAATGTTTGGATACACTTCTCGAAGTGTATGATAGATAATTCATTCATTCGCTAGCAGTGCATTCGTACTTGTCGGCGCTCGAGGGCTGTCGGCTGTGCACGAATGCAAGGCCTCGAGCGATTATCAAGTACGAATGAACTCATGACATAAATTGCCCGCTTAAGAGCGCTATTAATTCGGTCTGGTAAACCTATTGTTATCAATTACTACGAGAGGATTGCCTGGTTGTATATTTAAATTCGAGCGGTACTTCTTGCTAACTGCATCGGTGAGTTTCCATTATGTCGCAAATTACATCCAAGCTCATGCGTTTAAACTACTCAATGGGCGTTGCAATACAGCCGGTTGGTGGCACACGAGAATTATGTCATATAGCAACCAGCTTTGATGGAAGGCGAATATTTAGATTTGGTGCCGGTTTTTAGGGCAACAATTTATAGCGCTGCTAAGCGGGCCTTGTAGCGTAATGTGTTACAGTTCATTCGTACTTGATAATCGCTCATCGATTATCCTTATCGTATACAGCACAGCCTTTTCATCGTTGGTCAACCAGGGAGGCTGGGTCGACCTACATATGTCAATGGGTGTCAAGGGAATGTGGCAAATCGTCCGTCGACGTTATCAGGGTTGCGCATGCGCATGCAAAGATAAAGATGATCAAATAGAGTGTGAAGAAACTGACGCTTCAGATGGTGAATGGCGACTTGGTAACCAGTGGGAGTTGAACGGAGAAGGCAATCTCGAAGAAGACATCAAAGCAAGGGGTGTGGAAGATTTGCCCAAGTATTACTTCCGGGATGATGGCCTGCCGGTGTATCGTACGATCAAAAAGTATGTGTCAGCTGTGGTGAATCCTCATTACAGTGGTAAGAAAGATGGATGTTTTTAACAATGTAGGTGCCCCAAAACGTCCTTCTTCTTTTACTCATAGAAAAGGAAAATTGTGTGTAGATGTTAACACCCCTGATCCTATGGAAGGATATTATACTTCGTTAAATAATGGTCTCTCGGTAAGATAACGGGCTGTGCATAAACCGTGACTAGGTTAGTGAGCTTCCAACAAAATAATGAGCAGCTGCAACAATAGAAAGACAATAGATAATAATGAAAGGAAGGTGGTAAGACGTGTATGGAAAGATATTATACTTTTATCATTTGTATATCAAAACTAGTATCTACAGAATTGTGACATTGGTCTATCAGGACCGAAAGGGCTGTTGAGTTGGGTTATAGAAACAAAACTGGTTTTAAAGAAAGCTTTAACCCGTTTTGTGCTTACTTCTGTCATTATTCTCTTTTTTTCAAACACATATTTTTGCCGGTTCTAGACGTGGATATATTGAGTTCTGATTACGAGGTACAATCATGGGCCGCTAAACTGTCTGCAAGTGTTGATGATGGAGGATGTGGGATTGGGGTAAGTTTGAATACTATATATTATAATATATAATATTTCTCAGTCAACATTAAACATTAAAAATACGTAAATGATTTAGTGATGGTTGAGTTGGTTATAGCTAGAAAAAAGTAGCGTTTCAGGCGCAAGGCAGCTTACTTTATCGATAATACTTTGGTCTCCGAAAAGATCAACCCTTTAGAAGACCGTCCTGTCTTTTTCATCCGATAAGCTTTGTGTATGCGCTAAGTGTATGATAGGTAACTGCTTCAGTAGCGGCGCACTTTAGCCCTGGTACTTGCATACGTAAGCTTACTTACATCAGTAATTCTTTGTTGTTTCAGGGTGTTGCTGGAAATGGACAGTTCTCCACAGTGGATGAGCTTATTGATACTATAACCTCAGTGATCTACATCAGCAGTACATCTCACGCCGCGGTCAACTTCCATCAGTATGAGCAGTATGGCTTTCCATTTAACTACCCAGCTTTATTGTATGGTGAACCACCTAGAAGCAAGGTAGGATGTAAACTGCTTCTAAACTCTAAAGTCTGTTAGTCCACACATGATTTGGCTTAACATTTTGAATGACTTTTAACCTGGATACTTTTCCCCCATTTCAGGTTGGGTATGGGGAGACAGACATACTGCAATGCCTTCCTACAAAGAAGAATACACTCGGTACGATGTCAATCACCAGTTTGCTGAGTAATAGAGCAACGCAAAAACTTGGAGATTTTGAGATCAAGTACCAATTCAATGCGATTGGTAAAGCTGCCGTGGATCAGTAAGTGCAATTTGTGGTAGTAATTCATTATTTAGAACAAAAAGAGAATGTTTGCTTACCCGTAGATCAGTGTATAATCGAGATGGGTCAAACCAACAAACAATACAGTTCTCCCGTGACTGCTGCATGATTTCCTAGAAAATTTGCAATGACATTTTGACAATATTCCTCTACAATGTCATTTGTGATGAATGCATCTTTGTTTAGATAAACGGACCAATGTAAATTATGTCGCATTATGATCGGTGTTTATCCATTTGATCTCTTTCCCATTTTTTCCTCTCATTTTTTCTTCTTCCTTTTTTGTATTTAGATTCCAAGCGGATCTTAAGAAATTGGAAGATGAGTATGAGAGCAGAGATCCAGTGAGAAACGTAGACTACGAAATACTGCATCCTAAGTACATCCCAAATGCGATTAGCATTTAAATTGAGTACACTAGATTTTCAGTAGTTGCACACCACATTCCATTTTGAGCCAATCAGAAACACAGTTAACACTTTCCACGCGGCTATTAATTTTAACATTACAAAACAAAATTTTCAGAAACCTTTTCGTAATTTTCAGAGTCTATTTAAAGGATTACTGAACCAATACTAGGCATGTTTGTACTTAATTCAATTCATTTCTCATGGTGATTCCAAATATAGTAATAGAATTCACTAATTTTGACATTTTTGAAACATTTTGTGAAATTTTGGAATGTCGTCTGCAGCCGCCTGCCGCGTGGAAAGCGCCAGAATGCATGGTTAGATCGCTGTCCTATATCCATAGTGAATGAGAACGAAGTACTACGTCACCCAGTAGAAGATTGTATGTTCTACGTCACCCAGTAGAAGATTGTATGTTCTACGTCACCCAGTAGAAGATTGTATGTTCTACGTCACCCAGTAGAAGATTGTATGTTCACTATATCCATAGAGAATGAGAACGAAGTACTACGTCACCCAGTAGAAGATTGTATGTTCTACGTCACCCAGTAGAAGATTGTATGTTCTACGTCACCCAGTAGAAGATTGTATGTTCTACGTCACCCAGTAGAAGATTGTATGTTCTACGTCACCCAGTAGAAGATTGTATGTTCTACGTCACCCAGTAGAAGATTGTATGTTCTACGTCACCCAGTAGAAGATTGTATGTTCTACGTCACCCAGTAGAAGATTGTATGTTCTACGTCACCCAGTAGAAGATTGTATGTTCTACGTCACCCAGTAGAAGATTGTATGTTCTACGTCACCCAGTAGAAGATTGTATGTTCTACGTCACCCAGTAGAAGATTGTATGTTCTACGTCACCCAGTAGAAGATTGTATGTTCTACGTCACCCAGTAGAAGATTGTATGTTCTACGTCACCCAGTAGAAGATTGTATGTTCTACGTCACCCAGTAGAAGATTGTATGTTCAAATAGGGTAACTGTATGTTAGGTTTTATAATATAAATGACCAATCATAAACACCGTAAGAAATAGGAAAGCAGTGTAGGCCTAAATGAAGTATAATTGATCTATATCTTGTTGGTCTTTTGACTGAAAGAGATCACGTGTTTTGGATTAGCTCCAATTTAGAGGGAACATAAAAGTGTTTGCAACACGGTTCAGACACACGACTCTCCTCATTCAATACAACCTGGTGAATTACCTCCAAATTAGTATTAGTAGGGTCATAATTCGTGACCATTTGTTTGAACCTTTGTTTCTTGGTGAATTTGTCAACTAGAACCATATTAAAAGAAAATGAGCTCCTATGCTTCCAACGACTATGATCTTCCAACGACACTTTCCGCCTTGTTGTACCTTTCAACAAACATACTAATACTGAAACCGCTTTCTCATATATCGGTCCAAGGCTGTGGAATGATCTCCCACTCTCCATACGCACCGCATGCAGTGTCAAATCTTTTAAAAAGATGCTTAAAACTCATCTATTTCCGCAGGTGTAATTTGTTGGTCAATTTCGGATGCAAATGCACCCTTTTATAAAAAATTGTGTGTGTTTTTAATCCATGCTTTTTAATGCTTAAATTGTATCTGTATATTATTACATTGTATATTTTAATTATCTTGTAACCTATCTTTAATGTACTTTGTACTTTGATTGGTATTTTTTATTATGCTTATCTTTTATATTGTATAATTCCTGTACAGCGCATTGATCGTATTTTTGGAAATGCGCTTAATAAATCACGTTTTCATTCATTCATTCATTCATTATGCCCCGCTCAAAAGTGACGGGAACTTTTTTATAGCGCAAATTCCAAAATGGCCGCCATACAGGGCGACACAATTGGAATGGCTTCAATTAAGCTAAAAAGCATAACAAATTGTTTGGCTGCGCACAAGGATTCCGAAAAGGTATAGTTTGCCCTACTTCCGATGTTTGGTTAACGAGTTATCCGGTAAAACGTAAAAAGGTCCTTGACCTTTGTATATGGGATCAACATTTAAACTTGCTCTGATTTTGAAAAACAATATTTCATATATATTATGAGACAATGGTATATAGCTTGGGGCAGGGTTTACTTCATTGGAATAATGAATGCGGCGACCATACACGACTCCAAATATCAGTAGCGTAGCCAGGGGGGGGGGGGGGGGGGGGGGGGCAATCGCCCCCCCCCCAATATTGACGTCGTGTCGGTTGAGATTGGCACTGTCGGTTCATTTGACCAGAAGAATCATAGACTATGATGGTCAAAAGTAAACATATGAAAAAAAACACTCACCTAAATGTAATATTCTTTGGTATAAGTTTGTTTAGAGCCAAAATGTACCTCAAAAATAGGTGTAAAGTCAAAAAAGATCGCGCGCTACGCGCGCATTTCTAGACTCACAACAATCTTGTCGGTTCATTTTCAGTTCTCGCCCCCCCCCACCCAATATGAAAAACCTTGCTACGCCACTGCCAAATATGGTACAGCCTATACATTATGAGACCATCGTATACCAGTATAGCAAAACAGCTACGAACTATATTTCATTCTCTAAATCTACAATCTGTACAAAGAAAGATATAGGTATAGGCCTATGTTTTCATATTAATGTCCTGCGATATGTAATTGGTGAAAGGATTGGTGGCAGAACATTATAAGTTCATTTTGTAACTTTGGAGATGATTTTGATTTTATGTTATTAAATAAATAATAACCTCAAAACCTGGAATAGAACTGCTAATTGAACTGAGGTTTTAATTAGGTAGTTAAAACCAGGATTGAATTGTTAACTTATAGCAGGGCCGCATGATGCCAAAATATAAGGCCACAATTTACTCTGAACCATATATAGCTATAGGAAAATTGTATTTTATAAATAAAAATATATTAATAGTAGTTTACTTTAAGAAAAACAACATAGATGATATGTACATGAAAGCATATATTTCTAATATTGTTTTGCGAATGGGATATCTTTTTGCACACCTTGTACATTCCGGTTCGACTGAAAGACTAGTTTACTGTTACCAGCCGGCTTTTGGTTGGTTACTGTAACATGCTGTGTTACTAAAATATATTGCAGCTGATTCATTACTTCATGAATAATCGCGATAGCTGCGTACCAAGTGCGTTCCAATCAAATTAATCGTTAGATGATAACGCGCACGCCGAGGGCAGGTTACTAATCATAATTGCCCGAAAGTACTGCGCCAAAGTGTTCGATTGTTTTGCTCATTGGCCGACCAATCAAATTAAAGCCTCACGCCCCTAAACTGAATATTCAATATAGAAACGGTGATATCATAAACCCGGCATCATTAAGAGTGTAAAAATTTCATGTCATTTCACATAAGTGGCTAAAAATTTCAGCCAATAAGCCAGTCTGAATCAATTACAGTAAAAGAGGGCGCTATTATCAATTGAATTCAAAACTCAGACGATGCGGTGGGCTCGTTCACGAATATTCAAGGTTAAAGTATGCGTACGAGCAAGGGCGTCCCCAGACCCTTTTCATTGGGGGGGGGGGGGGGGGGTGTAAAGGTCATCAATTGCCGACAGAGCCATTTGTGCCGACAAAAAAAAATTTCGGCTCGCTTCGCTCGCCGGAATTCATACACGCATATTTTAGTATGAACTGTATGGTCAGAACCGTCAATCAGTTTTCAGACATGGGGGGGGGGGACACAAATTTGATAATGATAAATTAAATGTTAAATAAAGCAGCGCGCAGCGCTGATTGAAAATTTCTGGGGGAGTCAAGGGCGTATCCAGGACTGTTTTGATAGGGGCACACATCCTCAAGCCATCTTGTTTATCTTAAATATTAAAACGTTGAAACCAATACAAAGCACGCAAAAAGCTGCATAAAATATGCGCGCCAGTGGCGTAACTAGACTTTTTCATTTGGGGGGGGGGCAAGAAGGGGCAGTGACTTGAAATGGGCTTCATTCCAGTGTCAATAAATGCGCGCGTAGCGCGCGAAAATTTTCGACTTTACGCCTACCTTTTGTACGATTGAGCTACATTTCGGCTCTAAACAAGCTAGTACCATCTCATAAAAATGGGCTCGTTCACAGTGCCTACAAAGGCATATGCCTACATTGCCTTTGTTAATTTTTGATTTTATTTGTGTTAAAATAACATATATGCCGACACAACATTATCATTTGCGCATACGATAATTGTTATAGGGCTTTCTTTCTTTCTTCCCTTTTTCCTTTCTTTCTTTCCTCTTTCCTTTCACTTTCTTTCTTTTTTTCTTTCTTTCTTTTTTTCCTCTTTTCTTTCCCTTTCTCTTTCTTTCTTTCTTTCTTTCTTTCTTTCTTTCTTTCTTTCTTTCTTTCTCCCCTTCTTTCTTTCTCCCCTTCTTTCTTTCCCTTTCTCTTTCCTTTTTTTCTTTCTCCCTTTTCTTCCTCCTTCCTTTGATTTGCCCACAGCACCATAATTTTGCCGACAGATTTGATGAATGGGGGGGGGGGGGGGTAAAAACGTTGAAACCAATACAAAGCACGCAAAAAGCTGCATAAAATATGCGCGCCAGTGGCGCCCCCCACACCCCCCCCCCCCCCCCTCTGGGGACGCCCTTGCGTACGAGGTTACGTGATCAAGCGAATGAGACGAACGATTAACGACGGATTCAATTTACAAAATGATACTATCACTTGAGTTGATTATCCAACTCCAGCGGTTTTCGGATGAACATATATGAGGGAATATAAGGGTCATAATTCGAAGGTCGTACGCATGAAGGCCGTCCTCGAGCACGTCGTAATCAGACTCGTACGCATGAAGGCCGTCCTCGAGCACGTCGTAATCAGACTCGTACGCATGAAGGCCGTCCTCGAGCATGTCGTAATCAGACTCGTACACATGAAGGCCGTCCTCGAGCACCTCGTAATCAGACTCGTACGCATGAAGGCCGTCCTCGAGCACGTCGTTATCAGCCTCGTACGCATGAAGGTCGTAATCATGAAGGTTGAACACATGAAGGTCGTAATCAAGGTTGAACACATGAAGGTCGTAAGGTTGTAATCAAGGTTGAACATATGAAGGTCGTAATCAAGGTTGAACATATGAAGGTCGTAATCAAGGTTGAACACATGAAGGTCGTGCTTATGACCCTCATGCTTATGGCCTTCATGCTTATGGCCTTCATGTTTATGGCCTTCATGCTTATGGCCTTCATGCTTATGGCCTTCATGCTTATGGCCTTCATGCTTATGGCCTTCATGCTTATGGCCTTCATGCTTACGAGCTTCATGCTTACGAGCTTCATGCTTACGAGCTTCATGCTTACGAGCTTCATGTTTACGAGCTTCATGCTTACGAGCTTCATGCTTACGAGCTTCATGCTTACGAGCTTCATGCTTACGAGCTTCATGCTTACGAGCTTCATGCTTACGAGCTTCATACCTACGAGCTTCATATCTACGAGCTTCATGCTTACGAGCTTCATGCTTACGAGCTTCATGCTTACGAGCTTCATGCTTACGAGCTTCATGCTTACGAGCTTCATGCTTACGAGCTTCATGCTTACGAGCTTCATGCTTACGAGCTTCATGCTTACGAGCTTCATACCTACGAGCTTCATGCTTACGTCATATTGATTCGATGTATGATTAGCTACAACCGTTCGTCATATTGATTCGTTGTATGGTTAAATGAATGATTCTCATCTCTTACACATTCATACACGTATAATAAACAAGCTTGTACCAAACTAACTAAACTGCAATAAATGTAAACACAGACACGGCAGAGGAAGAGTTGGTCGCGCGGTTGCGAGCAAATTATTTCGCCAATGATCGTACCGTCTGCACTTGACAGCACCACGTTGGTTTAAATACATGTACACAAACTTTTAGGCTTAAACGAAAAATTACAGGATCGTGAAATGGCGGAAGAAATGGCTGGTTTGGTTCCCCAGATGAAGAAGAACATAGAACAGATTGAGAACAAATAATATTATATTTCAATATGAAATGATGATCCGGTCGTTTCTTAAGTAATTATTAAAAGGAAACGCTCTGTGCCATTAGTCTAAGGTCATTTTTTATGCCATGGTAGAAATACCTCATTAATATTAGGCCCAAACGCAAAGTTAACGTTACTATTTTGGTATAGTGCTTAGTTTACACGCCTAGTACTAGTAGCCGGTTTAAATTTTGTGTATCCAATTTTTTAATTCATAACCTGGTTATCCCGTCCATCAATTGTTAATTTGTTACCCCCCTAAAATACAGGATTTGTTTTATTAGAATTTTGGATCGATCATGAAATAGGACTTATTTAACTGAGGTTACACTCTATTGTGTAAGGCAGGGGTTCTCAACCTGGGGGTCGTAACCCCATGGGGTCGTTTGGGGTTTTCCAGGGGGTCATGAAGGCCCGGGAGGGGTACTCACGTATGTAAGGCATACGGGGACGTGCCGCTCCAGTGGGTCGTTTTTTCATGAGACATCCTTAGCCATGGGTAGGCTTTTCAACTGAAAAATCCTTAGACATGGGTCCTGTTTTTCTATTTTCGCGAAAATTTGCCAAAATTAGGTCTATTTTCGCAAAAATTTGGGTCTAAAATGAAGCAAACCCCCTAAAAATCACCCTTAGAAATGGGTAGGGGTTTTGAATCTCCAGCGGCACACCCCCGACCAAACCAAATCCGAGTACCCCCCCCCCCCCCCCCGGGCATGAAGGGCTCATAAATATAGGTTTTGGGGGAATCGTGTTACATTTCGCTTTAAAAAAGCTTAGAAAAACCCAAAAGAAACGTTCAAATATTAAAAAAATCCTGCTCGCTGCGCTCGCATCAAACTAAGCAGTTTCATTTATGATATCCGGCTGGTGGTTTTTGTTTTCCATTTTTGTTTTGGGGGTCACGGTACAGACCAGGAATGTCAAAAGGGGTCGTGGAGCATAAAGGTTGAGAACCACTGGTGTAAGGGATATTGATTTTACCCTTTTGGCAAAGTGCAAACAAAATGTGTGCGTTAACCTTGTTTGATGTAAATATAAATATTCTCTCGTTACCGAACGAATATAACCTTTTGTTCACTAATCTTTCCATCTGTCATTAGTTACGGTTGTTCAAATCATTGGTTCTTTATTTCAGTTAAATTTGAAGGGTAAAACAATGTCGTTAACACACTTGAGTTATTTCTCCCTTTGTTTTAGATATTAATGCTTTGTTTCTATTTTACACGTGTTTAGGCACTGTTGAATAGGTAATGAAGTGGCATTTGGTGATTTGGTTATCACATAATCTATTTTAATTTTAATTTATCAAGTGCTGTAATTTTTGAACTATTAATAAAATGCATATAGGCCTAAAAGTATATATTATTGGAAAAGATATGGGTCAGAGAATCCATAATTAGCATCAACTTTGACCAAAAATGTTGATTCTTTTGAGAAAATCACAAAGAAAAATCACTTTTTTGACCCAACATTTTTGGGACAAGCTAACAAAAATAATTGTGGGTAAAAAATGCCCAACATTGCTGGATTATAATGTTAAGACACTAATGTAGGGACTAAATTCTCATTTTTTTCTCCTTATTGAAATTTTTGAAATTTTGACCAAAAAGGGCCAACAATTTCAAAAATAGAACTTTAGGTGACAAAATGAGAAATTTGTCCCTAGATTAGTGTCTTAACATAATAATCAAGCAATTTTAAGCATTTTGTACTCAAAATTAATTTTGTTAGCTTGTCAAAAAGGAAAAAAAATTGGGTAAAAAAAGTAACATCTTCGGTCAAAATTGATGTCAAATTTGGATTCTGTAACCCATAGTTCAATAATTACAGCACTCACAAAATTCAAAAAGAGACTTCCTTGAGTCCTTCCTTAATCACATAAAAACTTTGCTTACACCAATGAATGCGTATACTGTTGAGAAGTTGTCCATGTAGATTTAGATTAATGTACTTTTAAAATCAGCCTCAAAATTAGTCAAATAGAAACAAATCTTGAAATCACTCAAGTGTGAAGAACATTCATATCCTAAAAATTGACTTGAACTGAACCAATTATTAGTGATTTGAACAACCTTATCTGTAATAAATAAATGGTAAAAGGGGGATGGAAAAAAATGTTAAAGTAGAAGAATTAATATCTTTTAAAAATACACATATATTTTTGAACTTTGAGGAAAGGGTTAAATCACCGTCCCTTACACAATGGCGCATAATTTCATTTTGATATGTCCGATTTTAATTACTTCAAATTTAAAAGAAATGTTTACAATATTACAATAACAAACTTGTTATCATTGGTCTTCATGATGAATAAAATAATCAAATTTGGCCAATAAAATTATCCCATTGAAATGTTGTTATGTTTATTCAAATTTCTCTTCATATTAAAGGCCTATTATGCTAGCTTTTCCAGAGGATGTCCTCTATCCATGATTTTTTCTTCTTTAAAGCAGATTTTCTTGCAGATTTACTTCATGATCATTAATCGATCGTAAATATATTCAGAGTTAGGGAGATTTTATTCCTAATTACTTCAAAATCGTGGTTTTAGAGTGAAAATATACTGTCACGCTGGCCCTGTGTTATATTCACTCTAACTTCACTCTTTAACATGATTTTGAAGTAATTAGGAATCGAATCGCTCTGTAACTCAGACTATATTTACGATTTATGAACATCTGCTTTATAAAATCAAGGATAGAGGGCATCCCATGGAAAAGATCTCATTGAAAATATACAATATTGCAACATCATCTGCAAATATTCTTTAAAAATTGTGTTTTTTTAAAAATAAAGTGGAATCTCATTGGCACCAAACACTGATAACAGCTTGGATAACACAAAGCTGTGGACAGAAAGAAAAAATTCCAAACATGGTCAAGGTTCTATGTGACTTGAAATGTATATTTATGGGATTATTATCTCATCACAATCAATAAAATCTTAATTTTCAGTTGTAAGAGCATAATTTATGTTAAGTATTTTTATTGCAACCATAATGTGCTGATGAGTTTTCAGTAGATCTAAGTTTATTAACATTACAAAATGTTGCATAATTATTTGCAATAAATGTAACGAAGCAACAAAATCTCAATTTTCTGGATTTTTCTTGCATAACTTGCACATGAGAACACAACTTTATTCCTCAAATCTAACCAATTCATAAGTTTAGCATTCAAGTGCAAACTTAAACATCTTTGCCAAGATTGAAATTATTTTAGGCAGAAATTGTTTATTTATATTTCTTGCAACTCTAGTTTCCACACATGTCTTTTGTTCTTCTCTGTTTTTATTGCGCTAAAAAAAACCACAACATACAAATCACAATAAAGTTACAATAATTGGGGAAAAAAGAGAAAAAAAATAACAAACATACAGTACACACCTGGGTTACATGAATACGTACATCAATAAGTATAAAGATATACAAATATTACTCTTCACAAAACTTTTCTAATTTTGTCCATTTATCAATGAATTTATACATTGTGTTGTTGCTGGTAGATCTGATCTGCTTGTCAAGTTTATAATGGAATTTAATTAAATAGTTAAATGCAGGAAATTAAGGTATTTGATTCTGCTATCGTAGATAACCTTCTTGATAAGTATTAGACATTAGTTAAACAATGAACAACAGTCTCCTCCTGTTCCTAAGCCAAACAGTTTACCCCCACCCCCAGCCCGGGCCCCAGCCCCTGAGCTACTTTTATCAGAAAAGTTATAAAGAAGTTCCTGGTCCACATCCATAAATCGAGGCTAGCTTTTAATTTGGTGGAAAAACTTGCCTCCAATTTTCTAGACGAATTTGTACACACTTCGTCAGAATGCCTGCTGGAATTTACTGTACATGTAGCAGGTAGGGCAAGCTTATCTATTGATAATTAAAGCATAGGCCTACGGTATGCATGACCATAAAATTTAAAGTATCTCTTTGAAAATGGAATACATAGAAACAAAGTACTTTTCTATAAACAATGATGGTTCTTTATGGCTGAATAATCACACAAAGTTATAACCAAAAGTATTTTGGCTCATATTGCCAAAATTTGTTCAAGTTGTGCACATTTTAAACCATTTTAGCTTAATATGGCTATACTTTCATGTTGTCTTGCTTGTGTGTGGTTATTTAAATATCAGTGAATACCTCCCAGCCAGCATCCAACGTCTCTATGGATTTTAAAGAGGTAAAAAGGGAGTTCTCTACATATTTTTGCTGCCAACTTTTGTAACAACATGTTGCCCTCTATAGTAAAAATATTGTTCAGTCTTACCGTAGGCTACGGGCATGTTTGGTGTCATGGGGAAAAATTGGCAAAATGGGGACGAAAAAGGCGGAAAATCATGTTAAATCAGCCGTTTTTTGACCTGGTTTCTTTGAAATATAGGGACCGTTATGGGGATCTATGGGGATCTTGCCCCTCGGAGTGGCTGGGCTGGCTACGCGCCTGGATCCCCCAATTTTTTGTAATATTCAAGAATCGCGAGAATTTGATTTCTTGCTATTATATCAAAATTATAACTAAAACCCAGTTCTTAAGTCCTATTTTGGTGTGTGGGGGGGGGGGGGGGGGGGGGGGGGGGGGAATCAGTTCCTAGACCCTATTTTTCGTCACAAAATCCACTC